>APFE030574457.1:0-28160 GCA_000404065.3 Pinus taeda
CCCAAGAGGAGAAGGGACTAGGATTTCCTTCACGGGGAAATCCTTGGTTGGTAGACTCCATTTTCTCAACCTGAAGATGAACGGGGGAATTTGTGACGTTATTCTGATTAAAATAAATTTTTAGACGCTTGGACACAACTTGTTTTTCAATTTTAAAGAGTCAAGAAAAAACAAAAGATGACTCTAGTCGCCTTTGATTTTTATTGAGCTTGAAGTGACAAGTGCTCAGAGGACCTTTGCCTTTAAGGATTCTGAAAAGGAGCAAAATGGACTTCTCTGGAGATATAGGCAGAGAGGATTACCAAACCAATCGTAAAACTATAAAATAATTTTTACGGTACGACAGTCAATCTTCCCGAATGCTGTGTTCGATGCATTACGATCGATAGGGCGGTAGACACGGCTTCCTAAGGATAAAGGATGCAACCTATTGTGGTCTCCCAATATATACACAATGGTACGTGGGAGCACAAGTCCGTACTGGCACTTTCCATCTCAGAGTGGAGGAATCACCCAACCAGCACTGAAAGCAACTGTTACCAGGCTTTACGACGCCGTAATACATCTCTAGCCTAGACCTCTAGATGTTGTGCATTAAGTTCCAAAGCGTTGTTAGATTCATTGAGATTTATTTTAAGTTGATCTTTCTTAACAATTTTCCTTTCAGTTTCACCACGTGATGTATGTATAATTCCTAAATGCAGTCTAAGATGATAAACAAACGTTTTATCTTCTTTCAGTAATGAAAATCCTAGCTACTAAAGGGAAGAAAATCCAGCATCTTTACTTCACATAGCATAGAGCACACGCTAATATGCATAGTCCTAAATCAAGCCAAGCATTCAAAATGCAAATGCACATGCATGTATTGGTTTTCAGCTCTCTTAATGTGTAAATGACGTTAAGAAAGCTATGTGCAAAACTAAATTACTTTAAAGCGACTGTACTCAACAAAATTCTTTTTCAAAACAAAGTGAAAGCAAGAGAGACACTTTGTGATTTTGAAATGGAAATTGCTTTTCGACACTCTAAAAACTAGTAATTCAAATCTTATGCAATAGTAATTATATAATCAACTATCTAAAACAATGGGCTTGCTTTCTAAAACTGAAAACGACAGCTACGACACTTTCAGATCTAGGGACGGCAGCTCGACTATGTTACTTTCTGCAAAAGAGAACTAAAATGGCGCACAATACATAAAAAACGTTTATAGTTCTTTGCCCTAAGGAGGCGAAATAATGCAAGAGAAGGGGGTATTCACAAAAGCACATTGATTACAGACAGCAAAAACTCTTCAATAAGACTGAAAATAGTGAGAAAAATCCACAATTAGAGGGTAAAATCAATCCTCCCTGACCATCGCACCTATTACACAGTGAACTCAGTATGCAGCGCACCTATTCCATTCGGGAAGTGCGATGCATACAGGTTGCCTTGAAGGTAGGGTGTGATGGTTACAGTGCAAGACTTGGAACGAGATTTCACTCACAGTTTGCAGTTTAGTTCAGGTGTTTAAGTTGAGTAAGTACAGATCAATGTATGTAAAAACAGAGGGGTGATCTAAGAGGTTACTAGAGCCACCACTTAGGGCAATTAGATTGCTTGCAAATCTATTGTTTAATTCATAAACAAAACCCGGAGATTGACTGAAGCGGCATTGATCTACTTTGCATTTGTATGACAAATGAAGTTCGAAGGCTAGCTAGCTTGACTTCAAGCTCCGTCTGTATGTCTATAAAAGAAACAAGGATAGATAGGCTAACAAGTAATCTAGTCGCTCCCCAGCGGAGTCGCCATTTTGTTATACGGGAATAGTGTCCACACGGATGGTGCTATTCCCACTAAGATGGGTGGCTATCTTAGAAACAAACAATCAAAGTCTACTATTGATTCCTTTTATGAAAATAGATGAGAGGAGAACCAAGAGGGCCAACCTGAGTCTTGCGCTCGATTCCCTCTCCTTCTTGATAGATTTTTGCCGCTTGCTCTTTGTTTGTTCAACTTTAAAAGCACCTGTAGAATCACAGCAACATACTACTATGCAAGAAACTAGGATCTAGGTTCATAAATAATGAAGGATCAGATGTGCATTAACCATATACAAGCATATATAAACAAATACATAAGAATATGGAAGGAAACAAGAATAGCTTTATTCAGATAAAAGGTAGTAAGAGGATTACAACCATGAGCAGCTCTGACCAAGTATCATCCTCCATCTAAGAAGCCCTTCTTCACCTCAAGCAAAGCAAAATCACCCAACACTGTGAATGTACACCAGAATACCAACAACACTTCTCTATAAGTTACAAAATTCCAGCCTCCAGATCTCTGTGATGAGGGATCCATATAAAGATGATTACAGAGAGTTGAGTCATCTTTTGGGATCTTGATTAGTGTCCTCGCTTTGATATTTACTACTTCCACTTGGAGAATGATGATCTCTTACTCATCCCTGGTCGAAAATGGAGTGGCAAGTGTCATAGGGGAAGTTTCTAGAAGATTCCATGATCTTCCACCTCGCATTTTTGTCCCTGCCATTTTTCCATTCCCGGCCATCACACCTTACAGAGGAGAAAAACAGTATGCATCGCACCCTGTACATTGGGAAGGTGATATGCATCGCACCCTCTGCATTGAGCTTTTATTATGGTCTAGTTTTGACCATTTATGAGCAGTTTTCAGTGGAGAACTTATGGGGGATGATGTAATCAGTTGACCTTGTTCCTTTAGGCAGTGAAGCAACACTTTTAGGGACTTAATATCCCTCAGTTTATGGACATTTGTGATTGGGTTTGAAGTGCCCAAAAATGTCTATAACACCATTACTGGTACCAGAGAAGCCAACTAACATTAGATTAAATCTCAAAAGAAGGAGAAGGAAAGTTACTATGGCTTTTAGATTTGGAAGAGGACAAGGACATGGTGGAAGAGGACGGTCTGTTGCAAATGCTGAAGTAATGGAAGCCGTGCAATAGATGCAAGCTAGATTGAATGCATTAACAACAGGAAGGAACATAGATGATGGAGATGTTAGTGAACATGAGGTTGAAGCTGCAGAGGAGGAAGCTATAGTAGTTAATCTTGAGATGAGGTTTTTTCAGTTAGTGTTGAGATCCATAGCTAGGCCCAAGGCTGAGGTATCAATATATGAAGGAGGACTCAATCTAGAATAATTGATAGATTGGATTAATGGCATGGAGAAATTCTTCGATTATGAAGAAATATAAGATGAGAAGAAAGTCAATTTTGTTGTCACCAAGTTAAAAGGCCATGCAACACTTTGGTTGGATGGTGTGCAGGTAGAAAGGAAGAGACTTGGCAAGAAACAAATCAAGAATTGGAGTAGGATTGTAGCAAAGCTAAGAGGTAAGTTTCTGCCAAGTAATTATCAACAAACCTTGTTTAGACAAATGCAAAATCTTAGACGGAGGTCTTCGACAGTGAAAGAATACACAGAGGAATTATACAAGGTAAGCATAAGAGCTAGAGAAGCCCATGATATAGGTGAGAAGGTGGCCAGATATGTGAATGGTCTCAGGATGGAAATTCAAGATGAGATAAGTCTACTGTCTCCTAAAATAGTAGAGGAATCTTATCAGATAGCACTGAAAGATGAATAAAAATTCATGAGGAAGCAATCTGCTAGAGGGAGAGGTACTTTCTAAGGAAATGCAAGTCAAGGTGGTAGAGGAAGATCTACAACACCTAAAGATGGAGCTATCAGCAACTCAACCGAGCATGCAACCACAAGAGGTGATGCAAGAGGTAGAGGGAGTTTTTCTAGAGGAAGAGGAGGCAAAGGAAGAGGCAGAGAAATAAGATGTTACAAATGTAACAAACTGGGACACAGAAATTTTGAATTCCTAAAGAATGCAAAAACAAATCAGAGCAATGTCATTGCTACTCAAGCTGAGGGGGAAGCAACAACATCAGTGACAAAAGAAGAAAATATATGAGAGAGGGGAGAATCTTTCGTAGTTAATAACGTGTTACTCAAGCCAGCAAAGGAGGTAGTTGAACTATCACAAAGAAAGACTTTATTTAGGACAGTGTGTAAAGTCCAAGGGAAATGTTGCCAGATGATCATTGATAGTGGCAACAATGATAATTTTGTCTCTATAGAAGTGGTGGAGAAATTGAAGCTGAATACAATGAAACATCCAACACCTTACAAGGTGTCATGGTTGCAAAAGGGACATCAACTGTTGGTGAATGAACAGTGTGAAGTGGAATTTCAGGTGGGCAAATATAAAAATAAATTATATGTGATGTGATGCAAATGGATGTGTGTCACATATTTCTTGGATGATAGAGGAGCCATCCATGATGGAAAAAGAAACACCTACAAGTTTGGAAAGGATGGTGTATATCATACGTTGTTGCCTCTACAAGAAGAAGATGTACCAAGAAAGAAGAATGATCCAAAAACTCTGTGACTTTGAGGAAAGGAATACTTGAAGAAGATTGAATAAAATGAGGTGATTTTTTTTGTAGTTTTCAAGCCCAAGGTAATAATGACTTCTACTAAAATTTATGATTTACCCATCAAAATTCAAGAAATGTTGGAGAAATATTGTGATATTATTGTTGATGATTTGCCAAATGAGTTGCCACCCATTAGAAGAATTAGCCATCATATAGATTTGATACCTGGATCAAGTATACCTAACAAAGAAGCTTATAGAATGACTCCTACAGAAGATGAAGAAGTTAGGAAGAAGGTACAAGAATTGCTTGACAAAGGGTTGATCAAAGAGAGCTTAAGTCCTTGTGCGGTACCAACCGTGTTGAGCCCAAAGAAAGATGGAGGCTGGAGAATGTGTACAGATTCAAGAGCCATTAATAAAATCACAATAAGGTATAGATTTCCTTTGCCTAGAGTTGAAGATTTAATGCATTGTTTGAGTGGAGCAAAGTATTTTTCAAAACTAGATCTTAAAAATGGGTATCATCAGATAAGGATAAGAGAAGGGGATGAGTGGAAAACCGCTTTTAAAACAAATGAGGGACTATATGAGTGGAGAGTAATTCCTTTTGGGTTGTAAAATGCACCAAGTACATTTATGAGACTAATGAATGAAGTTCTTAAAGATTTCATTGGTAAGTTTGTAATAGTATATTTGGACAATATATTACTTTATAGCAGGTCTAAGGAGGAGCACGTGAGACATCTAAATTATGTCTTACAAAGGCTGCAGCAAGAGAAATTATTGTTGAATTTGAAGAAGTGTTCATTCATGAAAGAAGACCTAGTGTACTTGGGTTTTGTTATTTCTACTGAAGGGTTGAAGATGGATCCAGAGAAGATCAAGGCAATTATGGAGTGGCCTTCACCCAAGAGTGTTTTTGAGGTAAGGAGTTTTCATGGTCTTGCTAGCTTTTATAGAAAATTCATCAAGAATTTTAGTAAGATTAGTGCACCTATTATTGAGACCATAAAGAAGGACAAACAACCATTTAGATGGACTACTGAAGCAGAGAAAAAATTTCAGCTTTTAAAGAAGAAAATCATTGAAAAGCCTATTTTGGTTTTACCTGATTTTAGTAAGACTTTTCAAGTGAAGTGTGATGCCAATGGAGAAGAAATTGGAGGTGTTTTAAGCCAAGAAGATAGTCCAATAGCTTATTTTAGTGAAAAGATAAATGATTCCAAAAAGAAGTATTCTTCTTATGATAAGGAGTTCTATGCAGTTGTGCAGTCATTGAAGAAATGGAGGCATTATTTAATGTCAAAGAAATTTATCCTTTATTCAAATAACCATGCACTACGGTTTATAATGTAGCAGCCAAAAATCAACTAGAAACATGCCAAATGGGTAGAGTATCTTCAAGGTTTCCATTTTGTTTTAAAACATATAAATGGCCAATCAAATAAAGTTGCAGATGCCTTAAGTCCAAGTGTTGGCTTTTGATTTTCTTAAGGAATTATATGAGACCAATTCAGATTTTAAAGAGGCATTTATGGCTTGTCAAAATCCTATTTTGGTGGATAGGAGTAAATGGTTTGATTACTTCTTACAAGATGGGCTATTATTTAAGAAAAATAACTTGTGCATACCAAACTGTTCATTGAAGGAGAATTTAATCAAGGAAAAACATAGTGGAGGACTTGGAGGACATTTTTGGTGTGGAGAAAACTTATGAGCAGTTAGACAGATTTTATTTCTGGCTGAAAGTGAAATCTGAAGTGGAGAAGTATGTGAGAACTTGCAAAATCTGTCAATATGCAATGGGAAGGAGCCAAAACATAGGTTTGTATATCCCTTTACCAATTCCAGATAAGCCTTGGGATATGGTAAGTATGGATTTTGTGTTGGGCTTACCAAAGACTCAAAGAGTTAATGATTCAATTTTTGTTATAGTGGACAAGTTTTCAAAAATGGTACACTTTATTCCATGTTATGAAACTAGTGATGCTCCTCACATTGCTAATTTGTTTTTTAAGGAGATTGTAAGATTGCATGGGTTGCCCAAAATTATTGTCTCAGATAGGGGTTCCAAATTTGTTGGGAATTTATGGAGAACATTGTTGAAGAATATGGGAACTAAATTAAGTTTCAGTTCTGCCTATCATCCACAAACTGATGGACAGATTGAAGTTGTGAATAGGAGTTTAGGCAATCTTTTAAGGAGCCTTACTGCAGAACATCCAAAGCAGTAGGACCAAGTATTGGCACAAGCTAAGTATGCATATAATGACTCACCTAATAGGAGTACATGATAGAGTCCATTCCATATTGTTTATAGAATGCATCCAAGAGGAATATTTGAATTAAGAAACTTGGGAAAAGAAGAAATGGGAAGTGCAGAGAGTGAAGACTTTGCTTCAAAAATGCAGGCAATACATGAACAAGTGAAGCAACAACTGCAGGATAGCAACATCAAGTATAAAACCAGAGCATACATGAGAAGAAGAGAGGTGAACTTTGAAGTTGAGGATCTGGTTTTAGCATTTCTCAGAAAGGAGAGGTTTCCAAGGAGGGAGTATAACAAACTGAAGTTAAAAAAAATTGGACCGTGCAGGATGTTGAGGAAGTTCTCTACAAATGCCTAAGAAATTGAATTAACCCCTGATGGTGGAATATCACCAATTTTTAATATTGCAAACCTGTACAAATATGAATATGAAACTGTAGATGATATAGCACAGGATCAAAAGAACCAAGAGATTGACTGGGTAAAACAGTTACCCACAGCAAAGAATTTGCAGCCAGAAAGAATATTGGAAAAGAAGGTGTTTAAGAAAATAAGGGGACAAGAGTACTTCCAGTATTGTGTAAAGTGGAAGGATCAGCCAACCACTGAAGCTACTTGGGCTACAAAATACATGCTACAGAAACTAGGCAGTTCTGTAGATGAACTCATGGACAGGAGCCCATGAAAAAATTTATCCTCAAGAGTCTGATGCAGGTGCATGTGACTTAGAGGGAAAATATTCAAACATATTCAAAAAATCCAAAAAAATCTACAGGCAAGGGAGTGGGGTCCTTCAACCAGTAATTTCCATGCTTTTCTAGTTCAAGATAGGGATATAATTAAGAATAAAACATTATGTAATATTTGCTCATAGATAAGCGATAATAACTTTTATGCATGAATGCTTTAAATCACTCTATGTAAAAGAATGCTTTTGTAAAGTATAATGGTTGAGAAGGCTTTATCTATTGATTATAAATAAAATGAGGGGAGCCTCAAAGGGAGAGTCATGCTAGTAGTATCAACTGAGAAAACCTCTCTCTGTGCATTTCATTTGATAGTTCTCTATTTTTTGATATATATATGCACATATCGGCACAATTGTTTTACTCTGAGATTGAATACGAATAAATTAGCCTCATTTTTTCCAATTGATGCTGAGGTTGACCCTTTAGAATCATTTTCTCTTCATAATTGGCACGCGTAGGCTTCTTAAGACATTATAAATAATTCCATAGAAAACTCTATTTACACAGAGAAATCGTGATAATTCCTTAAGAGGAAAACAGTTCTGGACCTAAGACTTTATTTGATTTCGTTCATACCCGTATCGGGTCTGAACCAATATCACATCGGTGAAGTAGAAGAGGAGTAGAGAGCCTTTGGAACTGTCGTGTGCAAAACCTCGACATTTTGGACCCGAAACATTACAGAGAAGGGCGGAAAGGGGCATCGGGTCGGCGAAGATGATCACATCGCAAACCTGGAGGTGGAGGGAACCAAGCATAGGAACTTTGGAAGTCACCAATAGCGATTGTCGATTATCGTATTGGGAAAAGGGTGGAAAGAGAAATTATAAAAAGTGCCAATAGTGTTATTTGTGTTTAACGCAAGGACTTGAAATATAGTGTGATAGTGTAATTCCCTTGGAATTACACCAAGACCACTTAATTGTTGTGACAATGTTGAAAAGCATCGATAATGTATTTTGTTCCCTTGGAACAAAATACCTGCCGATAATGTATTTTGCACAAAAAAATGCAGGTTCCTCATTTATGAAAGCGTCGATAGTGTGTTGCATCAACTCCATACCAAAACCCCGCCGATAGTATTTTTGGGTAATTCTTTTGGAATTACAGTTTTGATAGGAACAAAGGCCTTGTTTATTAATTAACAAGGGTTGTGTCGATCGGAGGAAAATCCATGAGGCTGTCAGTTAAATAAGTGATACGCTAATTGAAGCAGAGGGAGAAATGTGGTCTGATATTGAAGAAATTGTAACCAGGTTTGAGAGGTTGTCCATATTGCCTACACCCAGGCCACCATGCGGCTCAGTCCACCAAGGGTGAAGGGTGATTCTGAGAATTGGGCCTCCACTCCCAAGGGCCCATTGAGTTTGGGAGGAGGGGTGGGAGGGTGCTTCATGCAACCCCTTCCGCCCCACCCCTGCAGTCGCATAAGCCCATTGGGCTTGTTGGCCGAATAAATTGATATTGTGGACAAGGTCGATCTCCCTAGTATCAAAAGATATCTAGCAACAAGTAGGATAAGAAAATCCATCTTTCTCTAAACATTTTGCGATTCATTAATAAAAACTATAGAGGTGTTTAGACCCTACCTTAATTCCAACGCTAGTTTGTAGCAGCCATCCTTCAACCATTCGAAAGAGTTTCCTTTTGAGAACCTTCAATCACAAACAAGCACACATCAAATAACACCTCCATAGCTAATATCATAAGTCATGTTCATTATGGTGATCAAGGAATCCATAAAATAAACCATAAAACATATATTATTGAGAAAAATAAACTTATTTGTATTAACTTTGAAATAGAAGAACCTTACAACCTTTGGTGCCTTGATGTTGTACAAGCTCTTCCCAGGGTTCGAAACAGGAATCTCCTTTACTTTGACAAGCCTCACACTTCCAAATGTGATCAAAGAGGCATGTAATCTCTCCTCACAATAGCTCAATTAGGAAGACTAAGTTCCAGTAGCATTTCACCTCAAAAATATTTATCTTTCAACCCCCCAGTAACCAGTCCAATGCTTCATTTTATAGTGCAAAGGAGGGAGGTTACAGGTCCACCTATGAAGGGATAGAGTCCTCCTTCAAAGGGATAAGCTCCTCACATCAAGGGGTTAGCTCCTTAAGGTATGGGATGCATGAACCTTAAAGGAGCAAACTTGCCACCTCAAGATTCCTTCCAGAAGTTTCCAGAAATGACTCAAAGTGAGTTTTTAAGAATATACTTGCACCTTTTTAACTTTTATAGGGGTTTGCACCCATAACACAGAGACAGAGCGGTCAGGTGTGCAGGGGACATGACCATTAGGTGCGGGACCGTAGGTAATGCTAAGAAAAAATGCAAAACCAGAGTTTTATAGAATTTTGAGGGCTTTCTCTTATTTTCAAGGCTTGATATGAAGAACTGAGGCTTAAGACTTGCAAGGGAGGAAAGTATGAGTGATAATGGACTCACACAGATTGCAGAATGTCAAGGTGACAATTTTTGTGCAACAAATTGCCCCCTAAAGTGTGAAGTCTATAATAGATGAAGATAGAATTTGTCATCTATGAAGAGTGAAGTACTTTATCATTTCAAGGATCTTCCTATGGACACCCTAGTCAGAACCTGTAAAAACATTCAATGCAAAATATATATATGAACATATCATCACTGAGGTAGGCATTCCCATACTCATATCAAAACTGACTAGAAACTAACTAAACTGCTCTGATACAGGAATGATTTTGTAATACATCATGAGTATAGACATATGTAGACACAGTATGGGTGCAACCATCTATTTATGAATAGTCTACTATATAATGAATAACAAAATTCCTTGCAGCCTGGATGGTAGAAACTAGATCCAAGGTCTTGATTTCTACTTCTCAAACTAGTACGATCCTATCCATGTGAATGAATATGTCAAAGTCAAACATGGTAGAAACCACTTGATTACTAATGAATGGTGTGAACTATTAATAAGTGTGAGAGAAACCACCAGTAATGTCAATGGATCTCAAAGTACTCAGTACAATCCATGAAATGTGAAAATGAGTTGATCTCGAACATATCACAGAATCCTTTGATCGAAGGTCAATGATGAAACCTATCGTCGAAGGCGAGAAACCTGCCATTAGGGCATGTAGATTCCAAGGTATTGATAATTTCTAGATCATCTTTCTAGATAATGAGCTGAAGTCGATAGAAAGCGATCTGTCGTAGGCAAGCCCACAACACAAAATCATAGATCAAGTTTTGAGGAAATATATTTGGCAGGGACTAACTCAGGGATGGTCAAAATGGATGATAGATATTTTGCAAATGAATGGTTTATTTGAACTGACCTCTTGAACACATAACGACACTACAGATGGTTTGGTGACAATTGACCCAAAGCTAATACCCAGAAACCGGCTGAAGACTTTCAATATGGTTTGATTAACTGTTAGGCAAAGGATTTCCCAACCCAGGTAAACAAAAAGTGTCGTGTTCAAGAGTGGTTCACTATTTTTCTAAAACAAAAAGTATAACAAATAGGTTCATTTTCTCTCTTTTCCCCTACCATTTCTGGCAAGTACCTCTTTATTTTTGATAAGCTTGAGGAGGATAACATTTGCTTGATTATAAGCTCATCCTTCGGATGAGTCCAACTTAGTTTAAAATTCAAACCCTAAGAAGGAGTGGTTCATTCCTGTTTAAAATTGAACAGGGCCTTTACTGTTAAATTTTAACGAGTCCAGTATAGGATAAACTCGATGTTTTTCAATTTTAGGGAGTCAGAAGAAAAACTTAAGGAGACTCCATGGGTGTCCTTTTTCGTAAATTTGTGTCCCCCAAGCCCGAAAACGTATAAAATAATACTTGAGAGAACCACTTGACCATTACAATCAAGGAGTACTTTTCATAATTAGTGGCATCGATCTGAAAAAGTAAAAAAGCGATCGAAGAGACATCATTTCAAAACCAATATTGAACTTGAAACGACAAAAGTCCGACAATCTTTTCATGTTTATATGGTCAAAAAAGAGTTGTAACTTGACCATCTTTTTAATTCTATTTAACAAGTTTAAAAGGGAAAAACTCAGCAATCATTTCGTATTTTAAGAGTTAAAAAAGAGCTTAAAGAGGACTCCAATGTTTCATTTTTTCGTAAATTTTGGAAGAGTCTGAAAAAGTGAAAAAGTATGTTCTTTGTTGAAAATGATCAATTCTCCCTAAAAAATCCAATATTCTGCACAAAAACTCAAAACATTACTCATACCTATTTAAGATAACTAAAAATGCATGAAAAAGTTACCTTTTTAAAGTGAAAAATAAATAAATAAAAAATTCACTTATTCAAAAAAACTTATAAAAAGGGCTTTTGTAAATTCATTTTTACCGCTTGACTTCAAAGTGAGAAGTGAGAGCTTTTGGGTAAGAAACTTCCTATGAAGATTGTGGAAAATCCGTCCGTTGGAATCGAAAACTGTCAGCTCCAGGTAATCCACATCATCCCTATCTTACATTTCAACCATTTACATTTCGTTTTTAGGCTTTAAAAATTGATTTTTTAAGGAGAATTTGCTTTAGAAAAATGCTCGCGGGGGTCCGCAGGTGCAACATGCGGCCCCTGTGGACCCCGTCTTTTGTCTACAAAGGAAAAAGTTGGGGGTCTGCACTTGTTTCTTACGACGAGTGCGAACCTATGCACTATCTATAACAAGTGGGTGTAGACCCCACGAAATAGGTTTTAAAATTTAAAATTTCTCCATTTCCGCCCAAATGTTTTTTGAACTAAATTGTTATAATATGTCTTTTTTGCAATGTAGGACATACAAAATGCTTATTTGGTGGGAATGCGAGCGTGAGGATGTGGATGTTTCCGCATTAATTCATCTACCTACAATACGGGCATTAAAAGCATGCAGAATATTTAAATCTTGGGTCATACTCGGCATGAGGGCCCAAGTAGACTTCTTGCAATGGCTAGTAGACAGGTGGAACATACAGGACGAGTGTTTTATGATTAGCGGCCACCAGCTCAAAATTGAGCTAGAGGACATATATTTCTTGAATAGTTTGCCTAAGAGAGGCAAACGATTATCTCTTTTCGGGACTAGGCGAGGTGGCCAATCTATCGCTAGTCTCTGATTAGAATTTTGCAATGACCAAATAGAGGACAAACGGATCGATATTAAAACTAGCTCTCATCTTGAACTTAAGGTTATCACGTTCACTATCACCAAACTATGCAGGAGTGCAACATTGCATGTAGCTACCGGATCCCAGATGCAAATGGCAGTAGACTGTTATCGAGGTACCATCTTCAACTGGTGTGAGGCTGTGTTGGCGAATGTAAAAGGCCAACTAACTAGAGCAAATAACGGACAACTAAAAAACTTTGGATATGGTTTCCTGGTTGTGAGCTTTGGTCTAGAGAGGGTACCTATGTTGGTCCCACGGTAGCTTTCTGTTGATACTGGTCTTCCTCGAGAGCCTAGGATAATGCGTTGGGTTGCAGTGATGGCCCGTCATCCTGAGGAGGGTTCAGAGGTTGTTCAATTTCCACCTGAGTATTTTCGTTGGTTGAGGAACCAAATTTTTGTGATTCAGTATTTTCCATATGCTGGGATGGTTTATCGTGGTGACCCAAACATGGCTCTTCCACTAGAAGAGCAGTGGGATGATTCAGGTAAAATCATTTTCAACACTTTCTAAGTTTTAACTAATTTTTGTTTTTGTTTTTTAAATCGTCCAAAACTGATAATAAAAAGTTTTAAATGCAAATGTGGGTCCACGATGACCAGCCACTCTCTAGCCTTATGAGAGGAGACACCCAGCTGCAGTAGTACTGGCCCCATAGGACCAATCTACAGAGACCCTGACTGAATTGGAGAATCATCTAGAGCATTTGACAGCAGATATTCCAGAAACTAGCATAGATGATATTCCACTTAGGTTACAGCGATATATGATTGGGGTCCTAGGACCTTTTAGGAGGTTCTTTTGTAGGGTGGCCCAAGCAGTGGTTTCTTATCATGATCATCACCAGGGATAGGATGATCGTTTTTGTAGACTCATACAAAATTTTATGCCTTTTTGTACTATCATTTTTGCTTATCATAAGGTGTTTTTCAACCTATGATCGAAGACGATGTATATTTGACACACTTCTATGCTATGATATATCACTATTACTGGCTATCTTGTATAACATGTTATGGAATGTTTTTAAATTTACTGTTTTGATTATGCCAATGTCTATTTAACATATGAGAAGCAACTGCATCTGCTAATGTATTTAAATATCTTGGAACATGTTGATATTCAATGTAATCAAATTCACGTTCCAAGAGACAAACTCTCAAAAATAATTTTAATAAAACTGGATTTCTAATGGCATAAACCCTGTTAAGCTATAATACAATGAGTTCAGAATCTAACCTAACAATCAAACTCTGAATCTCAAATGAGATGGATTCAGATAATAACTCAATCACTGCACTATACTCTACAATGTTATTCGTTGTTTGACCGAGGCTTACACCATGCATAGATACTAACTCATCAGAGGGTGAATAGATAAGTTGCGAAAGAAATGTTCCGTGTATTATAACAAGCACCATCAGCAAAACCAATATATATTTGATGAGACGTCGACATCTGCAATATCAAAAGTAAAATCAAGATAAGCAGGAATAATGATAAAAGCACTCTCTAAACTAGGCACATATTTCTAATCTAAAACACACCAGCTAGAAAGAAACTAATCTAATAAAAATCTCGACACCAAGGTTTTAAGCATAATATCTCTTCAGATAGAGCCCTTTCTAGGTTTACCAAAAGACACACCGTCGAAATCTACCAATTCATAGGCCCCTTTTGCCAGCTTTCGCTTAACAATATAAGGAACATGCCACATAGGTACAAATTTTCTAGCCCCTATCTTATCGTTTCCTTGATCGTATAGTAAGACTAGGTCTCCTTCCACAAAATTACGAGGTGTAACATTTTGGTCGTACTAAGCTTTTATTTGTTTTGCATGAGTTTCGATTGATAATGCAGCATCACGTCGATTCTCATCTAATTGATCTAAATACAACAAACGTTTCTTCTCTTCAGAAGTGGCTGGGAGTAGTTCTATGGCTATTTGCAATGATGGAATTTCACATTCAATGGGTAACACTACTTCCAAACCATAAACCAGTTGAAAAGGAGTGAAACCAGTTGACGTTTTTACTGAGGTTTGATATGCCCAAAGTGCTGACAATAAAATGTTATGCCAATTCGACCTATGAATATCAATGATTCATTAGATCATAGTGACTAGACCTTTGTTGATAGCTTCAACCAGACCATTAGCTTGTGGGTAATATGGAGTAGAAATATCATGACACAGGCTAAGTTGATCTGTCAGTTCAGTCATCATGATGTTTCGAAAATCACTCCCATGATCAGTAATAATAGCTTGAGGAACACTGAATCTAGCAATTATATGATTGAAAACAAAAATTGCAGCAGTTTTGTCGTCTGTCGAAAATGTAGGCATTTCCTAGGCCCACTTAGTAAAATAATCTACCGCAAGGATAATATATGCATGCCACCTGGTTGAGTGAGGGTTACATGTAATAAATTTGATACCCCACTTTGCGGAAGGACCGACAACAATTATTGGATGGAGAGTAGTGGGTGGAGCACACATCTTACGATCAAAAGTTTGATAATTGTGGCATTTCCGGATTGCATAAATACAATATTTGAATAAGGATGGCCAGAAATAACCAGCGTGCAATATCTTTTAGGCTATGGCATACCCAGACATATGACCGCCACATACTCCAGAGTGACAGTCATTTAGAACCTTTTCAGCTTCTTCATGAGTTAGACAATGTCAGAAAACAGAATCTTCCCCATGACGAGAAAGTGTATCTCTAATAATATTGTATTGTTGGGATTGGAAACGTATTTTCCGTCGCTGAGATCATGAGATTTTAGGACGAAAAGATTTGGTTTGGAGATAAACAATAATATCTCCATACCATGGATCAAGGGTACTGATAAGAAACAAGGATTCGTCCGCAATGGGTTCTTTGGCCACAGTTTCAGTATCAGTACGCGGGAAATCACACATCAGTTCCACAAAAACCAAAGATTTCTTTGCCTTGGATTTTTCAAATTCCAAGTCAAATTCCTGCAGGATAACTATCCATTTGGAATACTTGCCCCCTAGAAATTGTTTGGTCAAGATATATGTCATATGGTTACAGTTAGAAATTACCGTGGTTTTGCGTAATAAGATGTAGTGATGAGATCTTTGGACAACTTGAATAGCCGCCAAGGCCAATTTTTCCACATGTGAATATTTAAGCTCAGTCGAATTCAGGGTTTGACTAAGATAGTAAATCACATGTTCACTGTTGAATTCATCTTCCTGAGCTAAAAACATCCCAATAGTGGAATGAGAAGCGACAAAGTACAAAAAGTAATCCTGGTTGTAGTTGGGAGGATGCAATAACGGTGCATGGGTCAACGTGTGTTTAAGTGCATCAAAAGATTTGTCAGCTATCTCATCCCAAAAGAATGGAGTATTTTGTTTCAACAACCTGGTAAAACATTTTGTTATCTCGGCATAGTTAGGAATGAAACGACGTAAAAAAATTTCTTTCCCTTGCAAACTTTGGAGTTGGCGAAGAGTTGAAGGAGGAGGCAATTTGATGATAGCTTCAACCTTCGAGGGATCGACACAAATGCTAGCTTTTGAAATGACAAATCCTAGTAAGCGACCCGTTTCTATACAGAAAACACATTTGTGTGGATTTAGCCTAATTCGATAATGCCTACATCTCATACATATTGCTCGTAAATGAGTGAGATGATCGACTCTACGTAATGAATGGGCAGGTAAATCATCGAGATAAGGCTGCACAATGTGCTTGATGTCATGAAATGCGTAACACATAGCCCTTTGAAAAGTTGCTCCAGCATTCTTCAATCCAAAAGGTAATTTGCAATAAGAAAATGTCCCCCATGGACAAATGAAAGCCGTTTTTGGTTGATTGGCAGGGAGTATGTTGATTTGATTATAACTGGAAAAACCATCCATAACGGAGTACATTTCAATGCTGGCACAATCATCTATAATTTGATCGATATAGGGGGTTGGATAATTGCCTTTAGGACAAGCTTGATTAGTATCCCTATAATTGATACATATTCTTATCGTTCCTTACTTTTTGTTAACAGGAGCAATATTCGATACCTAATCCGTTAAGGGAATTGGATAAATGAAACCTACTCGAAGTAGTTTCTCAACTTCAACTTTAATAGCAGCAACTTTTCGTGGATGTATGTGACGTAAACGTTGTGGGACATGTTTAGCATCTGGGTAAGTTTTAATTTCATGGACAACAATTGATGGATTGATTCCTAGCATTTCTTCATATGACCAGGAAAACACGTCACGGAATTCTTGAAATAGGGCTTTATAAGTTTGGATTTCATCATCCGTATAGGAAGCACCTATATGAATGTTTTTAATAAATCCGAGTTTAACTGAAATGTCAATAGGAACCGTTCGAGAGATATTTCCCAAATTTAACTCAGAATCAGGATGTTACAATGGATTCTGTGGTTCTTTGACATAGTCAGTGGTAAAAATAGATGAGAAATCATTTTCAAAATGATCAAGCTCAAGTAAAAACGAAGATCGATGATGAAGATCTTCCCATGGTAAATCATCAACAGACAAAAGTTTGCGAATCTGCTCATCAGTATGAACAGGCTCAGAAAAAGTTGTTGAAGATGAGGTTGATATTGAAAGTGATTCCCCATGGACCACATTCATTGGATCAACTTTGGTTAAACAAGAGTCAGAAAACAACTGTACAACCTGATATGCAATCTCAAAGGGACTCAAAGGCATCGCGTTACCAAATGAATCCACCCTAGAAGCAGAAGGTACGATCCAAGGATCATCAAAAGAAATAGTGTTCAATGAAATCATATGAATAGCTACAATAGAAGGTGACATGTTAGGAGGAGGGAAAGAAAAATTTCCTAGTAAAATAGAATCTTTAATCAAACCTACCCCAACATCCTTGTAAGGGATAGTTGTTTTACTGACATGTTGAATACTATTTGAAGAGGCTGATTCAGATGAAATAAAAGTCAGCTGGTCTATCATAATGATCTTTCCATTATGAGGAAACTTGAAAAGCCGAAATATCGATGAAACAATAGCAGTCATAGCGTAAGACCAACTGCGACCCAAGAGAAGGTTGTAATCTAGAGGGGCATCAACCACTTCCACATCTAGATTTACAGTTTTTCCTTCAACCCCTATAGGTAAATCCTACAAAATGCCAAAAAGATGGAACCCTTTGACATCAAAAGCCTTTAGAATCATTGGGGACTGATTGAGTGTAAGAGAACCAAGCGATCTCCAACACTGTATTGACATAATACATGTAGAAGCTCCCTCATCAATCACAGTCCGAAAGAAAGGTCTGTTTTTTACTAACACTAGAATCTGGAAAGCCATTTGATGAGGTAGGTGGGGTGAACTATTCTCTAAATCGAAGATTATTAGGTTCGAATCCTGAATATCAATAGCTCCTATAGCTGACAATAGTAATTTACGCTGTGTTGGGCATGATTGCAGCACCTCCAAAGCCGACTTTGCCGAAGGGGAAATAACTAAGTTTTCAACAATGTCATAATTCTGAGCAGCTCTCGCATGTGGATTGAAAGCTGACTTTCGAAGTATTCCTTTAGCAGGCGGTTTGATTACTAAGCCAGGGTTAGGTTTCTCAATCTGTAGTGGATCAGAACCAGAAGGAGTTGAAGTTGATGGGTTTGAATTAGAAGATTCTGCTTCTTTACCACCAACAGGATTTTTACTACCATAATCTTGCGATCGCGTTGTAATCCTGACATGAGACATCATCATAATGGGTTCTTCTGAGGCATTTGAGGAAGAACCAATCATCTTACTATCTTGACTAGGAAAAGGATCCTTTAAGACAACAGGTGTTTGAGAACCTTTGACGATTTTCGAAACCTCAGCTTGATGTGGATAGTCTCTTGTAAAATTCTCCTCATCACAAATGAGACAAGGAAGCGAGGTTTATGTTTTTCATCAGTAGATTCATTTTTATCTGATTTCTCTTTTTCATTTTGTTTATTTTTCTTCTTCCCCTTCTTTTTACTGCCATATTTTGATTTGGACGTAGATGATTCTACAACATGGATATCGACAGGAATTTCTCCTCCTGTGGTGGAATCTGGTAAAGTTATAATAGGAGAAGAATTCTTTGAAGATTTCTTCTTACTTTTGGTACTAATTGAACCAATCATACCATCAGCAGCATGAGACCCTGAAGGAGTTGTAGTTATTTGATTGTGTTTCGGAAGGTCGAGGATTTTTTCATGTATAGTACCCGATTGCATATAAATGAGGTCAAGGTACTGAGCCTGAGCAATTACTTTCTCTTCAGTAACAACTCTTGCCTTAGCTACATCTTCAGTGATTTTAGGTAATAATAATTTAACAAACCATTCTGCTAAAATTTGATCCGAAATAAAAACTTTCACCAAACGCCGTCTACGTTGCCATTCATGAATATGATTAGAAATATATGTGGATGTTAACTATTTTAATGAAGTTAATAATTCTGTGCCATTGTCGTATCTGACAGGCAACTGAAAATGAGTTAAGAAAGAAGTGGCTAATTGACTAAAATTATAAAAAGAGCCTCGTGGTAATTCAATGTACCATTTGGTAGCAAGACCAATTAGAGTGCATTGAAAAACACATAAAGGAATTGAATCATCAATAATGGAATTAGATGCACACCAGAGGTGATAAGTCATCACATGATTTGATGGATCCTCTCCTGACTTACCCTCAAACTTCGGGACATCACTAGACAACTTATTAGGCATTGGCGACCAATACGGGAGATAGTTAATTGGATCGTTCGTAAGGTGCGACAAATCAGGTAAATCCAAAGTTGCAATAAAAGGTAACTAATGGTTAAGGTCTTGAAAACCTTGGGTAACAAGACCAACCCAAAGAGGAGGATATCCAAGATAATCTGGAATTGGATTTGCATTTGGAATATTATATCCTCCCAAAAAACCAGGATTAACTGGACCAAACTGGGGTTGTTGAGGTTGCTGATAAGTATATCTAGGGTGCGGTTTATACTGATAAACTGGGTTTTTCACAGTAGGCCCGAATTGGTACCATCCATGGTATGGTTGATAAGTGAATTGTAGTTGACTTGTGACAACCATACTTGGACCAGGTTGTCCTACAAGCATCCGAACCGAAGTCTGAACTACAGGTCCTGACTGTGGTAAAGAGGCTTGAGGAGTTGATGCAGGAACAGTAGAAACTAGAGCTGCCGATACTCTAGAAGTAGGTGGGGTAGATTGAACATAAGCTGCAGTAGTTGCAGCAGCAGTTTGAGGCGGAGTTCGAGGTGAACTAGGCCCAGAATAATGAACCACACCAGGTGTAGAAGTTGAACAGTAGGCTGGACAGGTTGCTGGGTTGGACTAGAAACCAAAGGTTGTCCAGGTTGACTTGATAACTGCACATTCGACTGTAAAGTTTGTTGAGATGGATCCCACACCATGTTCATTCTAGGGTATGGACCCATAAAAGGTTGAGCATATTGAGGACCATAACCGGGTTGAGCGTAAGGCTGATAATTGAGATGTACATTTCCAGTTCCTTGTACAAATAGTTGACCAGAAGGTGGTTGGAAACCTTGAGTTGGTTACTGACCTTGAAGTTGATAACCTTGAGGCACGCACTGAAACTAGGGTTGACCTTGAGGTATATATTGATAGTGGGGTTGACCTTGAGGTATGTACTGAGTTTGGGGTTGACCTTGAGGTATGTATTGTCCTGACGGTATGTACTGTCCATGAGGTTGCCCCCCAGGTGGTAACTGACTACCTTGAGGTTGCCCCCGAGGCAGTAACTGACTACCTTGGGGTTGCCCCCCAGGCGGTAACTGACTACCTTGGGGTTTCCCCCCAGGTAGTAACTGACTACCTTGAGGTTGCGGATTTGGAATAGTACCAGACATCATAATAATTTCTTCTACACTCGATGCTTGAGTTCTGTTATTACTAGTTAATATCTCATGTTCAATTGGTCGAGGAGATGCTCCTGAAAAAGTACCAGTGAGTGACTGATACCCCGAAGGAACCAAAGGACTACCATATAAAAATGTTTCCAGTGTTTGGGAAAACATAGATGACTGTCTTGACATATTCAAAGGAGGATAATAACCTCTGGGCGTAGGATGAAAAGGAATTCGAGGTGGTGAAAAACTAAGACCCGGGTTTTCTAAAAAGTTTGTCAATGATACGTACCAAGCGTCACTCCTAAAAGGACTGTAGAAAATTGATTCACGCTCCCTAAGTTCTAAAGTCGGTTGATTTTCAGGGAGAATTATGTCTTCGTCTGGACTAACAAGTTCTTCCATAGAAATGAGTCTAGAAGGAAGATTTTGGGTAATGATACTTCCTACCCTGGGTGAACCAGGATCACTAGAAGTTGGAGAAGCAAGTCTTGAAGATGGAGTAGGAGCAGGTTCAGTTTCAGGCTCAAAAATTTTAAGTTCTTCAGCTAATTCACTAGTAGGAGAAAAACTACCAATAACGTTAGAAAGTGAAATTGGCTCAGAAATATACTCCGTTGTCTATACTTGATAATCAAGATGAACAGTTAAAGATGAATCTCTAGCTTCCGATGACCCAAATCTATTGTCACTAGGGGATACAAGAGCTCATAGCCCTTCAAGTTGGCTTGGTGTATACTCGAGAGGTTGCCCCCAAAGTCTACAGGATTGTTTCGGTAATTCAGCAACGATTAAATATTTATTTACTCACATGCAAATAAAGAAAATTTCAATAAAACCACCTAAAATCTCTAAAGAATCAAATAATTGAATCACACGACTAAAAAATCTAAGAGTTCAAACCACACACAAACAGTAACTTTCCATACCAAAAACACTAGTTGGTGATGAAATCCAACGTTCTAGAATTCAATACAGAAAGGGCAGTTGGAACAGTTACCCCGACAACTTGCTTAATGAAACAGACTGGCACAAGTTTCTTCACAAAAACCGTCTCGAGTGAAGAGAACCCCTAGAGAGTCCAAGTGAGTCTAGTCGATGTCTGTTCCAGGTATAGTGAGACCCGTCCTTCACCGTCACCTTAGGAAATAATCTTAAGTTTATGGACACTAAGGTTACCAACAACAACAAATACAACTAGGGGAACAGTCTACGATCTGAACTACGCACAAGGGCAGAGTAACAAAGCTCAATCCCCTTGAAGGCTCCTCGACATGATCATTCTAAGGTTTACCACCAAGTGAACCCAAGCTCCTCAACAATGGTTAATTCGAGGTTTACCATTTATAATACGCACAAATCTTCTATCTTTCCCAATGAGACAAACTTGATTGTCTCAAAGGTTCGGACATGATCTCGTGATTAGCTCCTTTAAGAGGAGCTTCCCAGATTATATCAATTACAATTGGATTTATTTCCTACCGCAAGATATAGCTACTTGTTTGTTTTAACTATCTTTGAGAGTTAATTACTCCCTACTCCAAGATACTAGCCTAAGCTATATTGGTGATAAGAGCCTAGAAATAAAAAAGATTACTAGATCAATTTTAATTAAGCATTAATTTTATGGGTTGTTTCTTAAGTCAATAGGTATGGAAATGAAACTTTGATGGTGTGAACACTCGAATCCAAACACTAAAAAATGCACCTAAAAATGATAAACATTCCGTTTTTTCTTTCAATGAATTTCTAGCTAAAAGAAAGAGTTTGAGAATGCAATTCTTTGAAAAACAAATCTTTCTTTCAACATGTAAATGAAAAGAAAATATTTTTGTCTTTTTCAATAAGAACTTAAAACGAGACTACTAATTATGCTCACAATAAATCCCTTTCTTTTCAACACTCAAAAACTACAAAAAACGATTCTTTCAAAAGAGATTCTACAATTTCTAGAAAAAACTCAAAACTACAAAAACTAATCTTGAGATCTACAAACTTCTAAAAACCTAATTGAAATAAAAGCTTCAAATCTTTTTGAGGACATTTTACTTAGTTATTTAGTAAACTAAGGATTAATTCGTTCAGAATAACAAATCAATCAAAAAACACCCAGCTATGTTTTCTTTTATAAAAATGAAATTCAAAACTTATAACCAAGTTCGTTCAAAGATTTGCAAAGAGAGAATGAAATCTATTTCTCACCAAGGACAGATTTCACAAACCAGTCAATCTCATCAAGAAGACAAAAATACACCAGGGTGATCTAAGGTTTCTTAGACTTCTAATCTTTGAGTCACTACAAAGACCAAGTGAAAACCAATCCAGGCATGCAAAACTTCTAGAAAATCATCTAAAACAAAAATACCAATGGAACTTACTCACAAGAGATTTTTGACAGAACACATGCAGATCTGGGTAGACACTAAAATTCGTAAATGAGACTTAAACTTAATTGGAAGAAAACATTTTAGGTTTTTCAAAAAATTTGACAGGGTGTGCAGGCTTCCAGAAGAACCAGATGTTGTACTGCTCTATGCACTAAAGGAACAGTGCAGAGATGTCTGCATTGTCTGTAAAAAGAAAGTGCGGTCCTCTGAAAATTTCAAAAAAACAAAAAATAATCCAGATACTAAAAACTACCCAATGCCACACACATCAAGCAAAAACCAGAAAGAAGAACAAGTTTCTCAAGTCAAAGACAAAGGAAAACCAAAAACCAAATTTAGTTCCCCAGTGGAGTCGCCAATTTATTGGCTAGATAAATCAATCTTGCAGACAAGGTCGATTTACCTAGTATCAAAATATATCTAACAACAAGCAGGACAAGCAAATCTGTCTTTATCTAAACATTTTGCGATTCATTAATAAAAACTATAGAGGTGTTTAGACCCTACCTTAAGTCCAACGCTAGTTTGTAGCAGCCGTCCATCAACTGTCCGAAAGAGTTTCGTTTTGAGAACCTACAATCACAAACAAGCACACATCAAATAACACCTACATAGATAATATCATAAATCATGTTCATTATGGTGATCAAGGAATCCATAAAATAAACCATAAAACATAGCTTATTGAGAAAAATAAAATTATTTGTATTAAATTTGAAATAGAAGAACCTTACAACCTTTGGTGCCTTGATGTTGTACAAGCTCTTCCCAGGGTCTGAAACAGGAATCTCCTTTACTTTGACAAGCCTCACACTCTTCCAAATGAGATCAAAGAGGTATGTAATCTCTCCTCACAAAAGCTCAATTACGAAGACGAAGTTCTAGCAGCATTTGACCTCAAAAATATTCAGCTTTCAACCCCCCAGTAACCAGTCCAATGCTTCATTTTATAGTGCAAAGGAAGGAGGTTACAAGTCCACCTATGAAGGGGTAGAGTCTTCCTTCAAAGGGATAAGCTCCTCAAATCAAGGGGTTAGCTCCTTAAGGTATGGGATGGATGAACCTTAAAGGAGCGAACTTGAAACCTCAAGATTCCTTCCAGAAGCTCCTAGAAA
The DNA here is from genome assembly GCA_000404065.3 of Pinus taeda. NCBI lineage: Eukaryota > Viridiplantae > Streptophyta > Pinopsida > Pinales > Pinaceae > Pinus > Pinus taeda. The sequence continues at coordinate 24,018 of APFE030574457.1, forward strand.
TGACTCAAAGTGAGTTTTTAAGAATATACTTGTGCCTTTTTAACTTTTACAGGGGTCAACACCCATAACACAGAGACAGAGCGGTTAGGTGTGCAGGGGACATGACCATTAGGTGCGGGACTGCAGGTAATGCTAAGAGAAAGTGCAAAACTAGAGTTTTATAGACTTTTGAGGGCTTTCTCTTATTTTTAAAGCTTGATATGAAGAACTGAGGCTTAAGACTTGCAAAGGAGGAAAGTATGAGTGATAATGGACTCACATAGATTGCAGAATGTCAAGGTGACAATTTTTGTGCAACGGGGCCGCTGGGAGTGGAGGCCAGTTTCTCAATGGGGCAGAGGGGTTGCCCAGGGGGTCGCGGGGGTGGGGTTGGAGGGGTTGTATGCAACCCCCTCTTGCCCCACCCCACAACCCAATGGGTCCGTGGGTCTGGAGGCCTTTTGGAGACCCATGGGGGTGGAGGCATGATTCTGAGAATCATACCTCCACCCCACGGGCCCGTTAGGGTGCAGGGAAGGGCGGGATGGGGCTACATATTTTTAATTTTTTTTTAAAGGTTATGTTTTACAAATTATTTATCATTTATAGGTTTATTTATTTATTTGAGCTGCTGTTTTTTTTGTAATTTACTAATTTATATATATATATGTGTATTTTTTGCAGGAAAATGGCATCAAAGAAGATATTTTTGAATCTTTCTGGACCAAAGACTGCTAAAATTAAAGGTGGATCCTCAAAAATCAGTGTTGAATGAACCAAACCTGAGCTAATGGCTACAAATCTATCAAGTTCCTCAAACGATAAGAATATGATTTCATACTATAAGAAATCAAAAGAAGTGAAGCTTACAAAAAGTGTATGGTATGTGAAAGATAGAGAAGGTGAACATGTGTAGATATATCTATATGTTGATATCCCTAACAATAGTGGAATTTATGAGGTGCTGGGAAAATTCATAGACATCTGTTTGATACCAGATGCTGAAGTTTTTGATGTACTTACAAAACAACCCAAGTCACATGACAAGATTAAATATCAGTTATCATTGTCATTGTATGACATGACAGAGGAATCTACAAAGTTGTGTAAGCAAATTGTAAATGACATTGCACAAGATATGGTAAGTATTTTTATTTATATTTGTGTTTTGTGTTATTGTAACTATCTCATTATATTTTTATAACTTAGTTTTTATTGACATATGATATTTTGTTTGACAGAATTTTATTGAAAAATTTCAATTACGTTGGGAGGAATCCATTTCATAGAGCAAGATATTATGAATGTTGTCAGTAGTTTCTACTCAGGGTTAGAAGAAGATATGGAAAACAAGTAAAAAGTAGTAATTCATGATGCTACAAAACTACATCCAAGGGATAAGAAAGAAATGTATTTAGTGGATAAATCTAGTAAAGGTAGACATGTTAATTTTGAAGGAGAGACAGTTGAAACTGATGCTGAAGAATATGTTGCCATTATTGAGGATGACATTAAAACTGATGTTAGAAAGGAGAAGAGCCATAAAAGACCAAAACTAACAATGCCTAGGAATGTCTCTTTTCTAGTTAATGATGAAAATGTTAGGAGGAAGAAAATGAAAGCTGCACATTCTCAAGTAGTCATTGCCAATAGTGAATATCATAGTGAAAAATAAAAAATAAAGCATGGAAATTATTACACCGGGAGATGATTTAGAGGATGGAATTATTAAAACAAAACAAAATTCCATTTTACATAACTTAACAAAGACAAACTTAATTGAGGGTGGCCATACATTTCAGCTTAATGTGAGACAAATCTATAAGCCAAGTGAAGGCCAATTTAAATATCAAATCATAAAGCCACAACACTTGCATGTTCACAAATTGAAGACATTGATGAGGTAGAATCCATATGCTCATGTGGTTAATTATGTGCTTCTTGATGATTCAGTTTAAGTTCCCAACAAAGAAGCATTTGATAAGTCAAAATGTTTTGAATACAATTATTATGTGCTTGGGGGGAACCATTCTGTAGAAGCTAAAAGGAAATTGATGGAGGAAAATCCCAACAACCCACATTTTGAAACAATGAAATGTATTACTTATGTTGGTTTATCGGATACAGAAGCAAATTTATTGCCATGGGATCATAATTCAGATAATGAATATGGGATGTCTATTTCTTTCATCCAAAGGGTTAGATTTATTCATAATGAATTTGAATAAAAATGTGGTGGGGATAAGATAAATGTTACTATAGAATTATGAAAGGAATGGTGTATGGAAATAGGCTATCAAATTGAGGAGAAAATCAGTTCAAAAATGTGACAGAGTAAATAATAATATATTCATAGGTATTGATAACATTTTCCAGTTGGCATTTAGAACTAGAGAGATATGGGAATTGATTAATGAGATTTTTAGCATGTGGGAGAATATTGACATTAAAAACAAGAAGGTCAAAAGGTCTAAACCATTGATATGTAGCAACAGTAAATGAGGTCTTGAAATGAAGCAACTTCCAGAAGATATGACTATCACAATTTGGAGAGCATTGCAAGGAGTGAAGGATGAAAAACTTCTCAAACCAATATTATTTCATGTGAAGTCAGGAAATTATCATTGGAGGAAATGTCTGAGGAATTTCAAATGTAAGTTTGTTGAATTATTTTTACTTATTTTTAGATTATAATTTTCTTTGAAATATAACATATTGTTCTTAGTGTTAGGATATTCCGACACATAGGAAATAGTTAAGTATAACTTGGTCTAACATAGAGTTAGGTAAAGTGTCTTTCTTTACTATGTACTTTTGTAACTTACAATCCGACGGTCACAATATGTACTGATTCAACGGTTCATTCTCCCCTCGGTATTACCAACACTTGATCTGTGGCTTAACACCCGATTGGTCCATGATCTCTATTTAAAGAGCATGGAGGGTCATTTGTAGGTTAATTGTTCATGAGATAAGCTTATGTAAAATTTCATTCTTTTATTAATAAATTGCCTGAAGTGGCTGCATTGGCTCAGGCTGTGGACTGTTTCCCTCTTTGAGGGTTTTAACCACGTCAAAAATATTGGTGTATTGATTTGTGATCTATTTGTGAGTGGTGTCTTTGGTGTTCTATCTGAGGAACTTACCCTGTAAATTCCTACATGGTATCAGAGCTATTTGAGGGCCACGTCCGTTGGTGATCCAAATCTGAAGCCGGTAGAACTGCATCCGACTTCCGTTTCCTAGATCTGCTGTTTCTGACTACTGCTTTCGGGCCGAGAGGACTACTCTGTTGTGTTAGGAGCATCTGTTCTAGTGAGGAACCCCTTTCGTTTCATGCGAAAAGGTTTTTGGTAGCCCTAGCTACGTCATTTTTAAGATCTGGAGGTATACAGTGTTTATTTGCAGTTTCTAGTTATTTTCTCTCTCTTTATTATTTCGGTTTATTTAGCTTTTTTTTATTACCGAATCTATACCTTTCATTTCTACGTATGGTCTTTGCCCTGCAACTCTGTGCGATCTGGGCAAATCAAAAACAGAGAGGAAGGATATTTCTCACGCGTATGCTCTTTTCCGCTGCGCCTTAGTGTGATCTCGGAAAATAAAAAACATTGAGGAAAATATTTAGTTTCCGGGTAAAGCTAACTTTAAGCCGTAAGGTTTGTTTTTTTTGTATGTCCATGTTGGGTTTTGTGTTTTTTGTTTTGTAGGGAAAAAGAGCTTTCTCAAGTAAGCACGCAACCCAAAGCTTCAGTGACTGAAAAAAAACAAAGCCCCCCTCCTTTCTCTCCCTCTCTCAAACTTTTAGCTTAGCTCACTTGGTTCAAAGCTAATTTATGAGAGTAGAGGTCTTGAGTTCAAGTCTCCTTTTTGTTGGAAAGGGGGCGTTTTTTTCATTTCCGCACATTCCCGCACTTCGTCAGCGCCTTCATCAACGTTTCTTCAAAAAGCCATAACTTCTTCATCCGGAAGCTGTTTTCAGAGCCGTTTTTTTTAACTAGCCTAATTTTTCGAGATCTTTCCACTGGAAGACTAAGTTTCATCATATATAGCTTCAGTTTATGTTAAAATGGAAATTCCATGCCAAGTTATTCTTGACAGCACCAACTACTTCCAATGGTGGTCCTACATTGTGGATTTACTTAGAAGTAAAGGTCTTTACAG
>APFE030574465.1:0-17943 GCA_000404065.3 Pinus taeda
ATAAATGAATATAACAATTTTCACTCAAATTTTAACATATTATTAATAAACAAAAACTATATAGTAACTAGTCCCTCTTGTTTAACTTAAATATAATTTAATTAAACTAAAAATAATAATGACAAAAAGTTCATCACAACAATAAAATTACAATTAATAAAATATTATATTGATTAATTTTATCACAAGAAATTTTTAAATATGGCATGTACATATATATATATATAATATTTTAAATGTTTTCGAATTGCGAAATATGGAGAAAAATAAATATAATATAAACATGAAAAAATTAAAAATAAAAAAGTTAAAACTAAAATTGAAAGGGAAACAAAACTAAAAACAAAATTAGTACCTAGGAGAATTATAAGTTATTAAAGAGTCTATAATAAGATCTCAGTCAATCATCTTCTAAATAAATAAACTTAAATAATAATAATAAATAAAATAATTGAATTATGCACCATAAATAAATAACATAAATTTTTGATAAAAACAAACTAATAAACAATCAAAACCAAATTAAATAAATAATACCATAAATATAATATCCATCCACACATGATATAATTTGTTTTGAGATATAAACTCCACTACATTTTTTCTCTACTCTAGTGGCCCTTACATTTTCTCGTAAACCTCTACTGATAAAGACACGTTTTTTTTCCTTCCCCCATGCCATGAAGACCAACAACCATCGTGAAGATAACGCTATATAGGGTTGAATTGATAAAACACAAACAATTTTGAATTGAGTTACTCAATACTTTTGAAGGAAATTTTAGTGAAGGTAAGTACCATCGTCATTTTTTTCTCTATTAATGATCTAAAAATCACCCTATGAGTGATCTCAATTAAAGATTTATTTGAATGAAGGTATTATAGACTCATGTGCTAGTGTGTGTGTCTCATGTGCTAGTGTGTGTGTCTATGTTATTTAGGCAATGGATCGATCAAATTGCAAATACAAAGACACTTCAAATGGAAAATAGCAGAGAAATACAGTAAGCAAATACAAGGACACAAGAAATTAATAAGGAGTTCACCCAATCCTCCAAAGCTACATCTCCAATCCAACTCTCAGTGGTGGCCTGATTTTATTGTGTCTTAAGCAAAGAATTGCAATGAAGGAGCTCCATATGAGTCTCCTGAAACAGAATTTGCTTGGCAGGGTGGTTCTTGGATTCCCCAAGCCACTAGAGTGCACAGACTCTTTTCCTTACTAGCTCTTTGACCTCTCTGATCTTTAGTGGAAGGAGTCCAATGTGGTGCTCAGTCCTGACAAATCCTCTCAGGGATGGCTCGAATCTCTCAAGCTCTCTGGTGCTCAACGCTGCCTTTGGTCAACTCGGCCCTCTGTCTTCTTGCTGCTTGTTGCTTCACTATTTCTTCTCTTTTGTCTTCTGTATTCGGTTCTTCCTCTCCGTGTTCGGTGTCTTCTGCCTTGTCTGTTCATGGTTTTAAATCCATTCAGTCTCATGGTTGTTCGATTCCCCTTCCACCTCCGTTGGATCACCTGCTACAACTTCGCTCGGAGATCTCTGCCTCGGCAGCCAACATCAGGCTCACAGGAAGTGGCCACTTGTCCTCCTATAATTGCGTCAACTTACTTCGTTTTGAACTTCAGAATTCTTTATGCCACGGCTTAATCCCCTGTTAAATCTGTTCTCCCCATCAGGCGCGTTCTCAACTTTTAGATCTGGGGCCTCCAGATCCAACGCCATTCGCGCATTTAACGCGGCTGACTTGCTCAACTATTAACGCGCGATTGGAGGCGATTTTCTCTCTCCTCCGCTTGCCACGCATCGAGCGTTGAGTGGAATCGCTCCGTTTTCACCAAATCTGCTCACCGCCCAAGGGTGCCCCCGATAAATACAGTGGATTTTTCGAGAGTGGGTCTCACCATTGCCTTTAGCCTTTTTCATCATGGTTTTTCGGGCTCTCATGCGATTGAGCGCTCAGGGCCTCTCCTTCTTGAAGGGTTTTGCCCAACAATGCACGATTAGCGCTAACTGCATCAAAAAGTGCCTCCTTTTCCCGATCCAGGCTTCCCAGGGGCTAGTTTCGTCTCCTGCGCAATCACCATGGGCCTCGATTAGCACGCTTTGACCAAGGTCCTCATCGTTCCACGCTAGTTGCTAACTGCCACAGTTTAGAGGTGTTTCTAATCGTTGCTCTTAATTCTTTGAAGTCTGTCCCGATCTTATACAATCACGATTCTCTGATAACTCTTCATGGATCCAATTCGAATCACGACCTTCCCACTAAAAAAATCTTTTGGACCACCAAAAGTTGGTTTTCAAGCATCGACTAAGTGAAGGTACTATTGTCTCACTTGTCCAATCTCAATCCATTTTGCACTACTCGGCTTTAAACATTTGAGCCCAATTCTGAGGTACTCAAATCTCCTCTGCACGTTGTCCTCACCTACCTGTCCAACACTGTGTCTTTCTTCAATTCATTAAGATATTCAGGTAGCAGGTCATCAATAGAAGGCAATTGACTCTGCTCTTTGGGATCCTCAATAATTGAAGGTTCAAACAATCTCAAGTAGTCCGCATTTACGACTGAATAAATGTGCATGTAAGCTGGTAGATCAAGGCAAAAAGCATTTTCACCAATCTTCTAAAGTATTTTGAAGGGTTCATACCTGATAGGCTTTAGCATTTTAACTTCACCTTGCATTTTGTCCTTGCTGATATACAGCCAAACCTGGTCACCAACTTGGAAACTATGTTCCATCCGATGCTTGTCATGCCTAGCCTTGTATTTGGCTTGGCTCTTTTCTAGCTATTCCTGTACTGCCTGGTGGATCTCTTGGATTTGTTTAATGAACCTAGTTGCCTTGTTCACATCACTGTGTCCATCAACTGTGGTATCTTTACCAAAGACAAAATCCAAAGGAGACCTTGGTGTGAAACCAAAACAGGTCTCAAAAGATCTGTGTGGAAAAATGTTTTGCTCTGTTGTAAACATGCTGTACATAACACAAGTGTTCATCCCAAAGCTTAAGATATTTGCTGCAAGTATAGTAGATGCATTTATAATGGGTCTACATAACATGTTTGCAACTTTGTTAAGTATGCCGATTTTATACTGATGACTAAATGAAATTGTTGTAGAAAACCCATCCATCTGTTGCAAACTTAGTTTGGGAGTGTAGATATTGAAGTGGTTAATGATCAGTATGTATTACTGTCTATTTGCCCATTAAGTAATGTTTCCACTTTTTCACACTCTGAACTAATGCACACAATTCTTTATCATATGTAAGATAGTTAACCACTGTAGGATTAAAAGTCTCAGAATGATAACATATGGGTTTACCGTGTTGTGTCAACATTGCTTCCATGGCATAGTCACTAGCCTCTGTTTGGATCTGAAATGGTCTTTGCAGATCAGGCAATGCTAGTACAAGTGTTGTACTAATCTTTTCTTTCAAGGTGTCGAAGGCTTTCTAATGTTTGCCTCCCCACTGAAACACCTTATTCAATTCTGTCAAAGCATGTAAGGGAGCTGCAACTAAGGAAAAGTGTGAAATGAACTTCCTCCAATATTGTGTTGCTCCTAAGAAGCTTCTCACTTTTGTAGCAAACTTGGGTTTAGGCCAGTTTACAATGACTGCCACTTTAGAGAGATTTATTTTCAATTCACCACCCCCCCCACTATATGACCCAAATAATTTAGAAATGTTTTGCCAAATTCACATTTTGAGAGTTTAACATGAAGTTTTTCTCTTTTCAAAACATCTAATGTCTGCTTAACATGCTTCAAGTGTTCTTCCCACATTTTACTAAAAATCAGAATGTCATCTAGATACACAATAACAAAATCATCAAAAAAGGGTTTGAGTACATCATTCATTAATCTCATGAAAGTTGTAGGAGAATTAGTTAGGCCAAAAGGCATAACGAGCCACTCATACAATCCCTGCTTTGTTTTGAAAGCAATCTTCCATGCATCTTGCTTTGCAACTCTGACTTGAAGGTATCCCCTATGCAAGTCCAACTTGGTGAAATAAACGACGTCTTTTAATTGATCTAAAAGATCATCTATGCGAGGAAGGGGATAACGATTTTTTATCGTTATCTTATTCAGTGCTCAATGGTCAATGCACATTCTCCACGAGCCATCTTTCTCTCTCACCAAAACGATTGGTGACCCACATGGTGATGTGCTAAGCCTGATGAACCGCTTTTCGAGCAACTCCTGCACCTGCTTCTTGATTTCAACATTCTCTAAAACAGACAAGGACAACCTGTACATTCTAAATATTAGGCAATCGAGCATCTTGCTGCAAAATAATATAATATACTATTTCCTTTTTGTGTGGCAAACCTTTAGGTTCTTGAAACAAGACATCATACTCTGAAACAACCTTTCTATATCAACTTGTTGTTTAGCATTACAACCCTCAAATACATTGGTTTTATCAAGTTTCTTTTCCATTACAACCAGCAATAAGAATTGTTTGCATGAATTTATCGTTCTTTTCATCTGCCCTGAGTTTATGAGAGTATAATTATTCTTGAACCTATGAACTCTTACAAAGTATTCGATAACAAGTAAATACTTGTTCTCAACTCTATAGAAAATAGCTTTTCTATCATATAAGTAAAGACTTCCTAAAACAATTCCACATATATACAAAGGAACTATGTCCAACTCAACCTCATCTACAAATGTTGACCCAAAGAAAACTTGAGTTTGCACTGCCTAGTCACTTGTAGTTGTGCTTTATCATTCAACCATCCTAATGGGTATGGTTTCTTGTGAGGTGTAATTACTAATCCCAATTTCTTTACAACTGCTTCAGAAAGTAGATTTACTTGTGAACCACTATCAAACAAAGCATCAATCTTTTGATATTTAGAAAACAACTCGAATATGGAAAAGCCCATGTCTTTTTCTCTCATGTTCTTCATCAATAATAGATTAAGCAGAATTACTAGTAAATGCTTCAGATTTCTTACCTCCTATACCTATGGCTGCAATGGTGGTTTCATCTCTAGAGTCTGACCCCGAATCTTTCTGAATAGCTGCAACAATCTTCTTCTTCTTGCACTCAAACTTCTTAGGTCTCAGCTCTGGATGCGAAATCCAACAATGCTCATCAACATGCCCATCCTTTTTACAACGAATGCATGAAACTTTGCTTTTATGTGCAGTGTTAACCTTCCTTACTTTCCACTTCTGCTTTCTTTTCTCCTTGCTCTTGCTTGCAGTGGGTTGGGATGGTCCCTCAACTTCTGGATTTCCATTCTTTCCTCTAGCTTATAGATGAGTAGCTTGTACAGATACTTCATCTATACTAGTAGGATTAAACATGAGAATGGTATGCCTCATGTAGCTGTGTATACCACCAATGTACATCAAAAGAGTCTCTGGTGGGTCTAATGAGATTCATAGAATCAATGCTCTCTTTCTAAATTCTTGAGTGTACCCTTGCACACTTTGCCATTTCAACTACCAAAGAGTTTGCCAACTCATCATGGCTTGTTGCATGTAGGCCAATGGATAGAACTGCTTTTTGATTGCAAAAAAAAATTTACTCCAGACAGAGATAGTCTTACCATGTTTTTTCATGCCAGCTTGTGTTCTACCTTCCCACCAAACCAAAGCAGTGCCTCCTAGGCATAGGCTTGCCAGTTGAATCTTACTCTTGTCTTAGTTGATGTTCTGTACTGCGCAATAAACATCAATTTGTCTAATCCAATTGTCCAACTTTTCAGAGTTTAACTCTCCATCATATATATACAGGCAAATCAAATTTAACATCTAGTTTGATCAAAGATGTTTTCTTGTTATGCACAGAGTTATTAGGAGGTGTGAGAAAGTTTTCCTCTTTCCATTTTCCTTTTGAGCGGCGGTCATGGAAGTTAGACTCATCTTTTTCTTTGTCTTGCTTAGAACCTAATGAATCTTCATCCTTGTGCTTTCTAAATTCCCTATACATTTCTTCTACCATGGACTTTATGGCTAGAAAACTTTATATGAATTGAGGGTCTAGCCCCACAGAACCTTCCTCTCACATTGTCTTCCGAAGATAGACTCTCCCAATTTCAAGATTAGTTTCGACCAACTCTCCTTCTCCTAATTTGAGCTTTGATCTAGAGAGCATTCCATAGCTAAACCAACACAAGCTTGTCTAACCTTACAACCTAAAGCTCTGATACCACTTGATCTGAAAATCACCCTATGAGTGATCTCAGTTAAAGATTTATTTGAATGAAGGTATTACAAAGTCTTGCATTGGTGTGTATCTATGTTATTTAGGTAACGGATCGATCAAATTGCAAATATACAAACACTTGAAATGGAAAACAGCATAGAAATACAATAAGCAAATACAAGGACACAAGAAATTAATAAGGAGTTCACCCTATCCTCCAAGGCTACATCTCCGGTCTAGCTCTCGATGATGGCCTGATTTTATTGTGTCTTAAGCAGAGAATTACAATGAAGGACCTCAATATGTTTCTCATGAAACAAAATTTGCTTGGCAAGGTGGTTCTTGGATTCCCCAAGCCACTAGAGTGTACAGACTCTTTTCCTTACCAACTCTTTGACCCCTCTGATCTTTAATGGAAGGAACCCAATGTGGTGCTCAGTCCTAATAGACTCTCTCAGGGATTGCTCAAATCTCTCAAGCTCTCTGGTGCTTGACGCTGCCTTTGGTCAACTCGACCCTCTGTCTTCTTGCTGCTTGTTGCTTCACTGTTACTTCTCCTCTCTCTTCTATCTTCGATTCTTCCTCTTCATGTTCAGTGTCTTGTTCCTTGTCTGTTCATGGTTTTAAAGCCATTCGGTCTCATGGTTGTTCAATTCCCCTTTCACCTCCGTCAGATCACCTGCTACAACTTCGCTTGGAGTTCCCTGTCTCGACGCCAACATCAGGCTCAGCCTGTCTCGGCACCAACATCAAGCTCACAAGGAATGATCCCTTGTCCTCCCGCAACTGCGCCAGCTCGCTTCATCGGTTCATTTTTTCAGTTACATCGTGGAATGAGTCATCTGCCACCTTGGTAATCAAATCAGACTTCAAAATTCTTTATGCCGCAGCTTAATCCCCTGTTAAATCTGATCTTCCCATCGAGCGCATTCTCAGCTGTTAGATCTATGGTCCTCCAGATCCGACGTCATTCACACATTTTGAGCGATTGACTTGCTCGACAATTAGCGCGAGATGGGCTGTGGTTTTTCTCTCTCCTCCACCTACCACGCATCGGGCGTTGAGTGGAATTGCTCCGCTTTCGCAAAATTTGCTTACTGCCCAAGGGTGCCCACGATAAATACCGCCGATTTTTGGAGCGCGGGCCCCGCTTTTGCCTTTGCCTTTAGCCTTTTTCCTCACAGTTTTCCGGGCTCTCTTGCAACCAAGCGCTCTGGGCCTCCCTGAGGGGTTTTGCTAATCGCGCATCAAAAATTGCCTCATTTTCTTGATCTGGGCTTCCCAGGGGCTAGTTTTGCAGCCTGTGCAGTCTCCATGGGCCTTAGCGCGCTTTGACCGAAATCCTCGTCGTTCCACGCTGGCTGCTAACAGCTACTGTTTAGAGGTGTTTCTGATCGCTACTCTTAATTCTTTGAAGTCTATCCCAATCTGATAGAGTAATGGTTCTCTAATAACTCTTCATGGATACAATTCAAATCAATTAAAATGACTTAAAAATAAATAAATTAAATCATATTGCTAAATAAAAATAAAACTTAATAAATTAATCTATAATTTTATATATATATATTTTTTTTGTCGATCGATAAAGACTAATTCTATTAAGCAAAAATATTGTACAATAGGTTACATTCCAGAGAAGCAAGATATCGGCAACCGGAAATGATAGAACTATCAACCTCGGTTCCGGAGAAGGAGTTGCGCAAGCAAAGAGTTTCAGCAAAGCACTGGCAACTAAAGATGCGTTGAAAGCTACCCTGAAGGGGCAGAGGCATCAGCACGAAGCTTTTTCCCTTTCCTTTTTTTAACTTCAACCCACCCATTTTGGGGTGGATGGGCGATTACAACTTGAAGATTGGGGTCCTCCCCAAGGGAGCCCTCCTTTTCAGAATCCGAGGAAGAGGACAAATGAGCACGTTTCTGAGTACTGGCTAAGTCGGAGGGAGGCGCCAGTCCATCAGTGGAAGGGTCCACGAAATGAGGGGCCTGATTCAATTCTTCATCGCTATCTTCATCTTCAGAGCTGGAGGAATCAGAGTCCGCCACTGGAGGACGAGAGCATGGTGCCCATCGCTTGGATTTGGGCTTGGAGACATTGGCCTTGTTCTGCTTTGCCGAACGAGATGGGCATGTATTCTGCAAATGCCCAGATTGGTGGCAATGGCGGCATCGAAAAGCTGTATTCTCGTAGTCCAGTGTTTGGGTCCAGACAAAGTCGTTTATCTTGAGATTGATTTGTTCTGGAAGCCCTTTACTCAAATCTAACTCCACACATATTCTTGCATATGAGTAGAGCCCTTTGGCTTCCCGCCATAAATCTCCCTAGATGAAGCTGCCCAAGGTATTTCCTATTACTCTGTAGACTCGAGTACTCCATAGGTGGGCAGGTAAATTTGGAAGCCGAATCCATACCGGTGTCTTGGTAATGACAGCAGTAGCTGGATCAAAATCTGGGAACCAAGGAGTCAGAAATAGCCCTGCAGTTCCCATGAACCAAGGGCCCTCTTCTAAGGCCTTTTCATAGTGCTTAGAGTTATCAAATAGAACCATGAAATAACCTTTCGAACAAAAAAGGATCCTACAGTGATGTGTCCAGTTTGCATGGATCCATGCATAGAGATCCTGCGATCGCGGCCATAATCCATTAAATCTGCAAATGATGGCTCTTTCTGAAAAATCTTGAAGTTGGGAAGCCAACTCTTCATGAATGAGTTCCACAGAGGGAACTTCTTCAATCTTGTCCACCAAGAAGGCCTTAGATTTAGGGGCTTCCGGGGGTTTGGGGTTCTCAGAGTGAACTGCGTCTTTGTAAGAGAAAGGCCGAGTAGATGAAGATTGTCCAGCTGCACCTCCTCTCAGACGAAGAGACGCCACCACCGAGCTGTTTCAGGAAATGCTGTAAGAAGAGAGGGGGAGAGAGTCTTCAAGTTGTTTACCTTGAAAAAGAAGTCGCAGAAGGCTCGATGGGATCCCCATTCTGCGCTCTAGATTCAGTTTGAGATCCTGCACCAGCACTGAAGGGCTGACCCAGTGCATGATTGTTCTGCCTGAGGGCTGAGAAATTTGGATCTGAAAGAAATCAGAAGAGGGTTTAGATCCCATGCAGATCTCTGGATCTGGCCAGAGCTTGGTCTTTTCTGCCTTCTGGGTGACCAGATCTGGCAGATCTTTGTCAAATCTGAAGCTTGGACTGCGTTTTGTTGAGCCTCCGTGTGCCAGAAGGGAAATGGCACAGCTCAGGGCACCATGCATCGCTAACTCCTGAGGCTTGCCTGGAACAACGGTGATGCAGTCTTTACATCCCTGAGCGCGCTCCAATCCAATGAGAGGCCGAATGTGGACGGCGACTTGAACACACTGCGGAACATCTTTCTCCGGCGCTCCGTCATTGAATGAAGCAGCACCATGCCCTCCCCCTTTGACATTGCCATCGCTGTTACGGTTGCTGTCCATGGCAATTCGTTGTTATCGATATACCACACACAGGAAAGAGCACACAGGGTGCGGCCTCCTGGCCTGCAGCGAGGGCCGAGTTTCAACACGCTCTTGATCGCCCGGATCGAATTTTTTCGCCGGTTGTTTTGTTATGTTCGTTATTATGAACTAGTTGCCATCTATAATTTTATATTAAATTAAGGTATAAATTTGTAATAAATTAATTTATAATATTTATTTTATATTAGATTTAATTGTTTTTAGTTATTATTTTAATTTTGTAAATATTATTGTAACATTTTAAATCTCCTCAAAATTATTATGAGATAATTAATTCATGATAATGATGTTAACATCCACTAAGATCAATGTGGTCTATTGAACTTTAAGAAAATAAGAGATTAATTGAGACTCTTTGATATTTTATTTCTATGATAAAAAAAAAGCATTCCTAGTTCACTATAGTTTGTTGACTTAACAAGTCAATAGGGTTGTACCATGTGTTGGAAATGAGAAAAAAAAGTTTTTAATCTTGAACTATTAGTATTGTAAAAGTGACAACCTCTTTCATCCGAAGGTGTTAATAATAGAGCAACTCCGAGTTCACTTGGAAGCTCATGAGAATTAGTTATTTTTACAATGTTCATTTTCTTATTAGCACTCGTCAAGACAAAAGGATACATTTAGTTAGAACGAGTGAGGTTGATCACCTCCTTATAATACCTTAGCTTCATTTTCCCCTCTAGCTCCTTATCATCCCACAACTTATCTTTAAATTTGGAAGAATAGTATTTTTATATTATCTTTATTCTCCAAGAAGATCTCCTCCTTTATCCCCCAATGGTCAAGCCAAAACCACACATCCTTATGCCATCCCGGCTTGACCAAGAGGTAAGGGTTCTAGCTAGAGCTAGAAGAAGTTTTGGGGAACCTCATGGCATCCATGTTGTAAAGCTTCTTCTTATACATTATATACCTAACCATGGTCATACTTTGAATCCACGCATCCTTATGCCACCCTGGCTTGACCAAAAGGTAGGGGTTCTAGCTAGAATTAGAAGAAGTTTTGGGGAACCTCATGGCATCCATGTTGAAAAGCTTCTTCATATACATTAGATACCTAGCCATATCCATACTTTAGGATGGGAAATATTTCCTTTCATCTTGAGGTTGTAGGTTGAATGGATTGAATGGATGGCATCCCAATTTCTTTCCATGCGATGCCCGCTCCGTCTCCATCCTCAACGTGACTTACACGGCTTCTTCATTACAACCGTCGTGTACATCAACAAGAACACGCAACTCACGTGCTTTGGATGGATCTTTAATTTGTTTTCGAAGACCAACGGCCGCCGTGGGGGTAACACAAATCATTTTCAGTGGATTTGTTATTCAACCATTTCATACCACTCATTCTACATCCTCAACGTCACTTCTACGCACACGGCTCTTCCTTTATCACAACCCCATTGTATATAAAGGTGTGTCAGAGGCATTAAATATATATATATATATAGTTGGGAAAAAATAATATAATTAATTTTACAGTTTAGTCTGACAGACAATATATATATAGAAATGTTGTTACAGCTCTGTTTAGGAACAGGTAGAATGACAAATATTCTCAGTGTTAAGAAAGTTAAAAGTAGTTCTGTAAAATGCTAAATTAAAAAGGACTACAGTGACAGAGCGTGTTCATGACCGCCTGGCTAAACCATACAAGAATCGAAGAAAAGAAGACGGTTGAATGCTAAAGAATGACAGGACCCTGTTCTGGAATTTCTAAATAATAAACCCACTGTAACCCAAAGAAATATTTGGTGCATTCTGAAAAAGAGTTGAAAATAAACAACAGATTTGCATGCATATAAAAAAAAAAGAATATAACTAAGGAGTAGCCGTCAACGAGCATAGGTTATACATAAGGCTAGGGGTTCGAACCCTGAAGAGACTCGGATTTTTCAGAGACTGATAAACCTCTTCGGAACTCTACAT
Source organism: Pinus taeda (assembly GCA_000404065.3). Classification (NCBI taxonomy): domain Eukaryota; kingdom Viridiplantae; phylum Streptophyta; class Pinopsida; order Pinales; family Pinaceae; genus Pinus; species Pinus taeda. Next base: position 11,603 of record APFE030574465.1, read on the forward strand.
GTCGAACCAGAAGATTGCTGAGGGATGAAACCCTCTGCTGATAACTCTTCATAATTCGGCGTATCAAGGGCGGCCATTTACAATGGAGTTAGCTTCCGAAGAGTGATATAAGCCTAACCCTGGTAATAAATTAACAAATTCCTCCAGACGTTAAGTGGAAGGACTAAGACCCTAAATGGCGGTCACCATAGAACCTTGTTTCTGATATATTAAAATTAAATAGATGGTAAAAGAAAACTCGCGGGTCTAAAACCATATTATCGAGTTTGCAGAAACACAACCAAATAAATATTCCATCATATAATTCTCTTCGAAGACCAAAGAAGGCCAAACCCAGAATCATACATATATTAATAACAGAATCAAATCTCAAAGCAAGCAAGTGTTATTTCAGTCGTGTGCCAGAACATTCAATACAATGGCAGACTATTAAACATTTATCATTGAAACCCTCAAATGATACAAGATGAAAACAACAGGAGAACTACACTGTACTGTATAGTAGCAAACTCTGAGATAGAAGCGAGGTCGTAGCCTCATAGTACAAGATATATACAACCTAGGGGAAAAACCCCTAAAGCCCTAACATTTAAAAGACCAAAATTCCGTCAAACTAGTGGACACCATAATAATAGCAGAAGGCTGAGGCCAAACCTACGCTCTAAGTCTTCCACTTTCAGCCAAAGAACACCCAACCAGAGTATGATCTTACCCGGATGTGGATGAAGACCTACGTTGAAGAAGCGCCTTCCCACTGGGTAAGGCTGAGAGCCACATTTCTGCAACCAAACAACCTGCGTGGTAAATGCAGTCACAAGAAAATCGATTAGAGGGTCTGGCGAGGTAAATATCGCATACAGCTAAGAAATGTTAAGGAAGAAAAGAATAACCTGTAGATAACTATCCACTGCTGAACTCTAAGGTAGAAACTGTAAAGACTTCATCGGCGTTGAACTGAGCACCCATATGTTCTAAGCTACTGAAGGAAAGCCCTTATCCGATCAGGCTCCGCTGGGGAGCGGCATAGCGAATGAGGTCAATCCCATAGCAATCCAGAGAAGAGGGAAGCCCGAGAAGAGCTCCACCGTCGGATCGCGAGGAACGAGCTGCTCCGTTGATGAGGCGGGGTATCCAAGTGGAGCAGGTGAGGACGGATGGCCTGACCGGGCCACGTACAGGATGGGCAGGAAGAATTAATATGAACCTTATCAGACATGTCATGCCATGTGATGACAGCGACAAGGAAAACACAAATCGGTATTGGAAATCAATCCACGTGGTATGCAACCATAAAATCAAACCCTCTGACATTAAGCCGGTATTAATGACATTGGAACAGCAGTATTAAACGTAAATGCCTGAACTGCGTATATATCTAAAAGACCACTGTAGACGAGTTGTTAAGTACAGTAATTTCTTTTAATGTGACTGTATATTAGAATTTTTTTTAGGTGGAGTCGTTACAATTATGCAAATGATTTGATATAAAGTTTTCCATTATGTAATAATGGAGAATTTAAGTGATAGGGAAGGCAACTGGTATATTTTGAGAATATCCAATTTTATTATTTTATCATATCCCAACTTGAAAAGAAATCACTTTGTTTTTTAGAATACTTATTGTAATGGGTAGTTTAGCGATCATCTATTCACATATTTTAGGGAATAAGTGGAGGATTTATGACATTTTTTATTTTAGATTAAGGCATCGAAAATTTTAATTTAATTATCAATAATAAGTAGGAGGGCAATAGAGATTTGAAACCTTATTGGAATATTCTAAAATATTTTAATAGTCACAAATAAAAGATTGTGATTTATCTCAAAAATAGTTATCTTCTTTTCATCATTTTAATTAAATTGATTAATTAAAAAACGTTATATGAAACTTTCTTAACTGATGTGTATAAGTAATGACATATAAAATTTATGAGTTATGAATGTTTACATTCTTTGTTGGTCTGACACATGAGATTCCGACACGGAATTTGGTGGTTTACATAAATATGTATTATTCTTATCAAAGAAATGATTTTCTATTTTATGAATGTTGTTATTTTAATATATTTTGAAGATGTGATAAATATTAATTAATAGAGTTTTTAAACTAGCCTAGATCCATCTAACCACAAATCTATCATTCCTAGAAAGGGATTAAATCCATCTAGATACAAACCTTTCCTCAAATTATTAATGCAAAGTTATTAAATCTAATAATATTAATACTAGCAATTGCACAATATGTTACAAAAGAAACGCCTTAAGTTTGTAGCATAGGAAAGAGTATATGTTATGCTATTTAATTGAATATTTAACTTATAAATTTGAATTATTTTATTCAAAAAGAAATTTTAAGTTGGGAGAATTCTTTGGATAAGAAATCTAGTTTTTTATAGCCTAAGGTGAAAGTAGATAGTATATAGAGTATATCCACTTAAGGACACAACAAACTCACTATATAACCAACCATATAATAGATGTAGAAATTATGTTGAGTTATAGTGCAATATTTATGAATGTAATAAAGACTACCTGTAATGAAAATTGATGTCATTGTGAAAGTTATCTACAATTCAAAATGTTTGGAATTCCAACAGTGAAAATTGTTGGCCATCATATGTTGGAGCCCTAAAAGAAAGTGCATTAGCCTAATGGATTGTTGATTGGTGAAATTGATCCCATTCCTTGGATTACAAGTAGACAGGAAAGAATGTTGTGGATTGGGGTTGTTGTAGGTTGAGAATTGATTATGAATAGAGGAATTGGACTATATGAAGAAAGTTTAACTCAACCATAGTTAAATCAAATTGGTGGATTTATAATTTTAGCTTAAAGGACGACCTCTATTACAATGAGAGTTGGTGCAACAAGGAGCCTATGGTTGGGTGGAGTGTCCCTTTTTCACAATTAGTTAGTAGATACGTCCTACAAATATAAGTGTTCGTAACTTGTGATTATGTGCCATGGATTATATTACATTCCAATTTGTTCAATTCTATTTGCAAGTTTAAGTGCATTTTAAATTTATGATTTATGATGACCAAATGGTTTAATTATATTACATAAGAAACTTATCTAAATTTTTCTCATACCCTTATATCAAATTATATTAATCCAGAGTAAAGTAAATGGGCATATGGACTGAACATCATGGATTTGCACGCTTCGAGAAAGACAAACATCGATGAAAGTAATCATTGTTGGCTTAAGACATAAGTCGAACACTATCCTTGTTTGTACAAATATTTGGTCAAGCTTAACTTAAAAATTTTGGATTACCATGGGTATCTTATATCTACATCTACAAGTTAATAGTTCAATAAGCATGCACATGGTATTGTTTCATAATATATTGGTATTTTATATCTAGATCTACAAGTTGATAGTTTGCTAACCATGCACATGGTACTTTTTTAGAATCTAAATTCCAATCTAACTCTCTGGCATTTAAGGACTCTACCACAAACATTAATTGCATTTAATGGTCATGTTCATCCTATTGATCCTTCTTGGCATATGTTTGAATTGGGATACCACCCTAAAACAAACCTCAATAGTGTTTCTAAAGCTATTATTTTTGCCTAGGAATGCTCAACTGCAAAGGATTGTTAGGCATGTATTTGCATTACTTAGTTATAAAAAATAATGAAGCAACATTGACCCATTGTTTTACCTTAGATTCATAGTTTTAGCTTAAGGGTTGGCCTCTATTACAATAAGAGTTGTTGCAACAAGGAGTTTATGTTTGGTTGGAGTGTTTCTTTTTCACAATCAATTAGTATATTCATCCTAGAAATGTAAGTGTTCATAACTTGTGATTATGTGTCATGGATTATATTACATTTCAATTTCTTCAATTATGTTTGCAAGTTTAAGTTTGAATTTTAAATTTATGACTTATGATGACAAAATGGTTTAATTATATTGTATAAGCAACTTATATGAATTTCTCTCATCCCCTTATATCAAATAATTTTGATCTAGAGCAATGTGCATGCACATATGGAATGAATGTCCTTGATTTCAAGCTTGGAGAAAGAAAAACATCCATGAAAGTTACCATTATTGGCTTAAGAAGTAAAGAAAAACATCCATGAAAGTTATCATTATTGGCTTAAGAAGTAAGTCGAATGTTATCCTTTTTTGTTCAAATATTTGATCAACCTTAGCTTAAAAAGTTTGGATTACCATTGGTATTTTATATCTAGATCTACAAGTTAACAGTTCGCTAAGCATGAACATGGTATTTTTGCAGAATCTATCATTATTGGCTTAAATAAGTAAGTTGAATGTTATCCTTGTTTGTTCAAATATTTGATCAAGCTTAGCTTATAAATTTTGGATTACCATTGGTATTTTATATCTAGATCTACAAGTTAATAATTCACTAAGCATGCACGAAATCTAACTTCAAATCCACCACTTTGGAATTTAGGGACTCTACCACCAACATTGATTGCATTCAATGGTCATGTCCATCCTATTGATCCTTCTTGGAATATGTTGGGATTGGGACAGCACCCTGAAACAAATGTCATTAATGTTCTTAAAGATCTTGTTTTTGTCTCGGAATACTCAACTACAAATGATTGTTAGGCATGCATTTGCATTACTCAGTTATAAAAAATAATGAAGCAACATTGACCCATTGTTTTAGTATGGGTTCATAGTTTTTGCTTAGGGGCTGACCTCTATTACAATGAGAGTTGGCGCAATAGAGATCCTATTGGTGGGTGGATTGTCCCTTTTTCATAATCAATTCGTAGATAGTTCCTAGGAATGCAATTGTTCATAACTTGTGATTATGTGTTATGGATTATATTGCATTCTAGTTTGTTCAATTCTATTTGAAAGTTTAAGTCTACATTTTAAATTTATGATTTATGATGATGGAATTACTTAATTATATTGTATAAGAAACTTGTCTAAATTTCTCTCATCCCCTTATATCAAGTAATTTTTATCTAGAGAAATGTGCATGGGAATATGGAATGAGCATCCTTGATTTGCAAGTCTGGAGAAATACAAATGTCCATGAAAGTTATCATTATTGGCTTAAGAAGTAAGCTGAATGTTATACTTGTTTTTTCAAGTATAACATAGTAAAGCCTTGTGTGATAAACAGTTGAGATCTGAGAGTTGCACTATAAAGAAATCCAAAATATTGATATTTTTTCAAGAAGAGGTATTTGAGTAAAGTGATGCAATTAAACATTCAAGAGGCTAGAAACCTGCCAGCTTCACAGAAAAATGATTAATCAGGACTCAAGTGAATATATGTTTCACAAAGAAAACATTTGAACTAAAAGGAATTAAAATTGTGAGTTGTCTCACTTATCAAAGTAATGATGGTATTGTGAATTTGTTTGTTTTTTGTCATGATAGTTGCAACTAAGAAGTATATGAAACCAAGAAGACACATTTCTACACAACTGTTATGAAATATTTTCCTTAAACATGACACAACGAAATATAAGTACGGTAAAAGTTAAACATTCATACAAACAACATGATACCACACATCGATAATACAAAGTTACACACTGATGGGCAACGCTAATACCAGATACTAAGATATATTAATGGTATAGTGTATATTACATTCTCTTAAACGGGAATAAGAACTATGATCATTGATCACTAATTATAATAACCCAGATTTGAGTTTTGGATAGTTTTTATTATTTAAGAGATCAGGATGCTGGGATACCTTCGAGAAATCACTATCATCTTAAGTATAAATGGTCAGCAATCATTTTAATCTAAAATATGGTAGGTGTAGGATTATGATAATTCAGAGTTCATAATGAAATCACTTGCAATCAAAAGTTATATCATATGATGACATTTCAAACATCTTGAGAGCTATGCCATGTTAGAAACATACAAATACAAGACTATAATTGCAACTTCAGCAATAGTAACTGAGTTCAATGGATGGTACTTGAAAGTGGTCAAAGTGTCTATTTTTCATATGTTCAAAGTATGAAGCTGCACCCTAAATTTAAATGCTTGTGTTGTAGGTGCAATATGAATAGAATCTGAGTGGTACAAATACAAAACATGCTAATCAATTGTATGGGGTCCTAGCCTATCAACAAAATGATATCATTATTGACATGTGTATTTCTTCGTGTATGGACTCTAGAGTACAATGAATTTCATTATAACAGATTGAGGAAGAACATGTCTATTGAGTGAAAGAAGTCTACTATTATAGATGCATCATGTGCATTTTCAAAAGAAGAAACATATGATACATAATTCTGCAATCCTACACTGCTTGCTGCTACACACTTGCCCAATTATGAGATTAAACTTTTCATTCAAACAGTAGAAGG
>APFE030574467.1:0-17764 GCA_000404065.3 Pinus taeda
GACTCCTGCGGCGCCTCCTGCAGCGACTCCTGCGGCGCCTTCCTGCGGCGCCTCCTGCAGCGACTCCTGCGGCGACTTCCTGCGGCGCCTCCTACGGTGACTTCCGCGGTGCCTCCTGCGGCGCCTCCTCACTTCCGCAGCTCCAACGCTCGAGAGATCACCCTTCACAGATTCGCTTTCCACTTCACTTTCATATAGATCGAGCTTTTGAAACAATAACCCAATATTTCAGATCTTAAGATATTCAACCCAAAAGCATGCCTAAGCCAAATGATCTCCTTTGCTTTATATAGGCAAGGTCTTCCTCAATCATGGATCATGGGGCTCAATAATATTAATAAAATAAAACAATACCATGGGCCAAAACCATAACAAACCAATACCATCAACTCAATACTAGGGATCAACACGTCTGTCGAGATGCCATGGTCCAAAAACCATAGCTTCAAATTCCAAGGACTAACTACCATGGACCAAAGGTAAGTTTTCCCACATGAAATAAACTTTTCTCCATAGCTTCAAATTCCAAGGACTAACTACCATGGACCAAAGGTAAGTTTTCCCACATGAAATAAACTTTTCTCTGCATAAAATTCCATGAACATTTCTCCACATGAAATAAACTTTTATAAACTTTCTCTGCATAAAATTCCGTGAACTTTTCTCTTGCGTACTTTTTAATTCTCATCATATTGAGAGCCATGCCATGGGTGTTGCCATCAAGTACAACACTTTAGCCATAATGCCAACAATAATATCTCTAGATCTACCTTTCTTTCTGTTTCGGAGCTTAGGTAAGATGTTTGATAAAATACAATTGAAGAAAGAGGCATGTGAAACATCATTGTTCCATCATGGCTTAGTTAAATTAATGGTCTTTCATTAACTTCAGAACATAGATAGAGAGTGGTCTTCATTTCTCGTTATGTCTGGTTTTAGAGCTGAAACAGGACTTAACCCTAGGGCTAAGGAAATATCATCACCAGTGATGAGTCACCATGCAGAAGAAAGGTCAAGCAGGTTTGTTAAACGGAAGGCTAGAAAGCAAGTTAAGGAGCCAGTGACTAGAACACCATTGGCTGTTCAAGATACTCCTCAGCATTCACAGAAGAAGAAAGTTCAAATTAAGGAAGCAGCACAAGAGCAGTCCTTTGGTGAAACAGTCCAGAGAAGGGTAACTAGAAGTCAAATAGCCAAAGAAAAGGGTAAGACAGTTGTCACTGATGAAAGCCCAACCTCAAAAGGTAATTTGAATGATCTTCTTCAGGTTATTGAAATTGAGGAGTCCCCTCTGGTCCAAGCAGACTTCATTGAATTAGGTGAGAGAAAGTAAAAAAATATGAAATCCTCCAAAAAAACTACAGTTTGATGATCAAGTTTCAGAATTTGTTTTTAAGCCCAGAAGGCCTATGACTAGGCAGTCCAAAAGGTTATAGGAGGTAGAGCCAGAGGTAAGTGGGACAGGGAAGATATCAGGATTCTATGAAGAGCTCATAGTTCCAGTAGTGCAACCATCACTCATGCACAAAGATGATAGAAACAAAGCAGTAGATACTCAAGAATAAGAAAATAACTATGAGGAAGTCAAGAAGAAATTGACACTTGCAAATCTTGAGATTTCCCAACTTAAGAAAAGGGAAAGGAAACATGCAATTGAAAAATCCAATTTCAAAAGAATAAAGGCCATGTGGGAAGATTGAAAAGTTTCAAAACTTGAAGTAGTTAGCAGAGACGCTCAATACTTCCCCTGGACTGTCCCTGCAATCAAGGAAGCAAGATATATCATAATGATCAACGACATACTAAGAACTAATATCAGGGCAATGGAAAGACAAATTGAAGATCTTGAAATTCAGCTGAGCAAGCTTGGAGGTCAGCCTCAACACAAATGACCAAGAAAGTAAGTGATGAAACCCTAATAACAATTTTGGTTGAAACAAAGACATTATTTTTTGAAGAGGTTTTAAGGACGGGTGATGTTAAGTATTTATGGCATATGTACATGATGAAACAGCTGTGAAGAATCCTTAGAAATATTTTTTTTGAAAAAAAACTGTGTAAATTGATTCACACAGTAGTTTCGTAGTGCGCTACGAAACTACTATAGGTGACAGGCACAATAGTTTCGTAGGGCGCTACGAAACTGTTGTAGGTGCAGTTTTGTTCTTTTCGGTCAACCTTCAAAGGAAAGAAGTGGCTATTTTTGGAGAAGGATGCTGCTAGAGAATGTAAGGAGATCATATGAGAAGGTTTAAAGCCTAAGTAAAGAAAAACTCAAGGAATGAAGGATATATGAAAGAACTAAGCCTTGCACTACAAAAACAACAGTTTATTTCGTAGCACATCCAGTTTGACTTTCTTCAGGAAACTTCAAGGAGTCTAGTCTTGGCACAAGTGTAAGAGCAAGGTTCTATGGCTAATTCAACATGTTTTATATGATTAAAGGGGCTAGTTTGGTCAGTAGGAGATTTGAGGAACACCATTGAAGACCAAGACTACACTGCAGGGGACAGTTTCCTTGTTTTCAAGATAGATGAAGGAGAAATTATTGAAGGCCAGCAGAAGGGTTATGGACATCACCAAGGTCAAAGTTAAGGAGTAGCAGCTATCAAGTATCGAATTTAATTCCTAGTTTAACTTGTTACTATCATAATAAGGAGTTTTACTCCTAATTGTATTAGGACTCTAAGACTGTTAGTTAATTGCTAATTGTAATTAATAGTCTGTTTTAGGAATGAATAGGTGTCAAGATAGGAAATTTGAATTCCCCTCATGTTGGATCAGGGAATCCAAGGTTGTAATGATAAATCTATAAAGGACAAGAGGTGGAAGGCCTCAGGGTTGGCAATTTTCAAAAGAAACAAGCATACTGTGTTATGTAAGACATTGTGTGTTTTTATGTTAATACAGAGATTTTGGCTTCACTACTCAGGATTCAGAGAGAGTTTTAATGTTTGATTTTCTCATGGCCTTCTTCATCTAGTTACTTGCAGTGGTATGAACACATGTTACTTAGAATTCATTGATAATGCTCTAACTTCATGTGTTTATAAACTGTGTTCCTTGCATTATGACTCTGTTTTGCTGATATATTAAGATTCTTTATGCCTTGACTTCCATGTTAAGTTGATCTCGTTGTTGTATTGAAACATGCTCAGACTCCACAGCCCAATAGATGTTCGTTGATTGGTATTTCAACCATTTACAAGTTTTCATTTTATTTTTTTTCATAGAGTTAGCCATCTAATCCTTAAATTGAAATCTTTAACCTAGTGAGAGAGCCCTCTCAGGTTGAGGAGGCTAAGCCTCAGCCAAAAGTTTGGTTTGAAATAGTTACTCAAAGTCTTCCTGATTAGCAGCCTATCAGGGGCTGATTTTGTGATAACAGGACCTTATCTCCTTAGGCTCAATTGTTAGTGTTTTTTTGGTGACTTAAAGCCTTTAATTCTCCATCTCTAATGCCTTATTCCTTCTTAAAAGAGATGTGTACAATGGCAAAGAACACAAAGTACTTACTTTCTTAAGCTTTCTGAGTTTGGGTGTTGAGTCAATAGTTTCATTAGTAATATCAACCTTTGTCTCTTATTCATTTTGTTAATATACTTTAAAAATAGTAGCAATACCTTCCCCCAAAGCTTCTCTTCCTAGTTATTTTGTTGCAACAAGTTCTTCTACTCTTAGTTCTTCTATAGGGTTAGCAGAAAATTAGTCTTCCTCCATCTCACATGTTGGTTCTTATGTGTCAACATGGTACTCCACTTTAAAATTTTATGCTAATTGTTATGAAGAAGTAAAGGTTTCTACTTATGTTGTAATTCCCTCATCTTCCACCCCTGATAGTTCTTGCGTTACAATAGGGGTTTCTTGGTGTAATTGTTGACTTGTAGTCACAAGGGTGTACCTAGTTCTCTTTTCCTTGGGCACATAAGGTGGCCTCTTTTTCATCCTCCTCAATAATTTTGTAAATGGTTTACTTCTCATGATCCCCACATCACTATCCTCATCCTTTTGTGGAATTGCAACACTACATTTTGTGGTTGTATCACTATGGTATGATACAGGGAAGCCTAACATAGTTTTTATAATTCATTGATATAGAAGAGCCTTTGTTTCTAAGCTTCAAATAAGTTTATTAAAAGTTGTATTATTTTTCCTTAGCATCTTGATCTCTATTTCAATAGGTAAAAACACTCTCTTTACATACACCATTTCATATGGATTACATATGCCATTAGTTTTCCAGGTTGCTTTATAGGCCCATAGTGCCTCAAGAAGTTGATCGAACTACTCCTTGAGGTGTAATTTGGTATTCTTGGTGATGATGGCCTTAAGGATATTTTTAGTCTGCTCTACTTGTCCATTGGCCTATACATGATATGATTTTGTTACCCTATGATTGATCTTGTAAGTGTCCATTAATTCCTTAATGAACCTTGAAGTAAAATGAGTTCGTCTGACAATCACTATCAATCAAGGTTTTCTGAACCTAGTGAAAATTTCTTCATGGAAAAATTCCACTACTACCTATTCAGTGGTTTTCAGGAGTGCTTTAGTTTCCATCCATTTTGTAATGTAACCTGTGTAAACCAAGTTGTAGCAGTTTTGACGGGAAGGGGAATTTATTGGCCCCACAAAATCAATGGCCCATCTATCAAAGGGTTTTAAGACCAATTGAGGATGCAATGAGATCTCATATGTTTGTAAAAGTCTACCCATGCATTGGAAACTATCACATCTCTTCACATATTTCATGGAATGCTTGAAAATATATGACCAATAATACCCCTGATGGAGTATCGTGTATCCAGTTCTTTTTCTGATAAAGTTTCCCCCACATAGACCATCATGGAAGGATTTTAATATTTTATAGACCCCATCTTCCCATCCACATGATAGTCAAGTCAAGTCTTGTGTTGAAAATACAACCATCAATCAACGAGAATACTTTTCTCTATTTGATGATCCTTTGCCCTTCTTATAGAGTCAGGTGAGGCAGAAGTTTTCTTGCAACCAAGTAGTTAGCAATATCTACGAACCATGGAGAGTTAGTAGATATTGTGAAGAGTTGTTTGTCATGAAATGAATCTTCTACTAGGGGTTTATTTTCATAATGTGTTAATCTAGAAAGAAAATCAACAACTACATTATCCTTCCATAGTTTATTTAAGATGGTAATATTAAAATCCCGCAATAAAAGAAACCATCTAGTAACTCTGCCATTAGTGATTGTTTTATTAATTAAGTACCTAATAACAACATGATCAATATGTAATATTATCAAATATCCTCTAATATAATCTCTAAATTTATGGCATGCATATTGATAAGGAATTATTTTTCAGTTATGTAATACTACCTCCCACCCCCTTGTCCTTTCTCGAGCTGCAAGAGGTGTTACATGTTGGTTTAACCCAACCTCCAAGGTCTGTTTTGAATATGGTGTTACAAAAATCCTATTTTTTCAAAGTCTTCAAATCTCAAAACAAATGTGACCATTGTGTTCAACTCGGCAAGATATTTTCGATGATATAAATATTATCTCAATCCAACTCTTGGATTGAAATTTATACCCTTTTGAAGATTAGTCAATCATAATAGGTCACATCAACATTGTACTACCATGTGGCATTGACATGGTCTCTATTTGATCCATGTGGCACTACCATGTCAACATGGTGTTGGCTCACATCATAATTTTATTGCCACATGGTATACGCATGACACTGCCACATCAACATAATGGGGGTCCACGTGATCCAAGTGGATATTGGTGGCCACCCGCCTATTCCACTTGGAACCTCACCATTGTTTCTTTCAGTTTTTCAGTTTCCTTAATTGTAGCACAATTTACTATTTTTGGAAGTTTTTTAGGTCCTAAACTTCCGAAACTGTTTTGAGGCCCTAAACAACGTTTTTTTGGCAAACTTCCTATAGCAATTACATTAGTACTCACATCAAAAGTTGTATTCCTCGGAGAAATATTTCCAACGAGGTATCATACGTGTCAAACGAAGATAATATGACCAAGTTATGACCCCGGGAAGTTGGTTGTCCAACTAACCCCAACGAGGCCCATAAGCTGCTGGTGTTACATCTCCTCGGGTTAAGTTTTTGGTTGTTTATGGTTTTCTCTTATTGTTCAATAATAAAAAGGCCCTTGAGCCTCATTATAACTCAGTTCAAAGGCATGTAGCTACCATATCTCTTCTCAGAGATAAGCTACCATCACCCCAACTATCTTATTTCCATTTTGTTTGTAAGCATAGTTCAATATTTTTCTATTAATGAAATGAAGTGTTTTTCTGCTACATCTCTGTGTTTACGAGTATATCTGTAAGTTGTTGCATTCCTATTTAAGTTTAGATCAGTGGTATTAGAGCAATCTGCTCTTTCTTTGTTTTTCTTTGCATGTCCCCGACGAGGTCAGGGTATAAGGAGTTAGGGCTCGATCTGGCTGAACCATTGTAGAATTAACCTCGCAAAACATGACGACCTCCCATGGTGGAAGAAAATAAAGATGAGGGGGTAGGATATCCTTTCAAAATGTTGCTCGAAGAAGCCCTCGAGCGATAGAGGGTTGCGATGATGGATAACTTTTCCCAGATCCTTCGACGTCTACCCACAGGCGATGCATCTTCATCCAGCAGCCACTTTGGAGGTGCCACTACTTTTAAGGTACAAGTTAACTTCGATATTCCCATATTTGAAGGCCTCATAGATGCAGATGCCATAGATAAATGGTTAAATATATTGGATTCAAGGATATCTTTCAATTCATGACTTTTCCAACTGGGAAAAGATTACATTTTCTCTTCTCAAAGCTGCCCCACACGTCAAGGACTGGTGGGAAACCTACTATGAACAAAAGGACGAGAGTGAACCCTCATTGTTTTCAGTTGCACTCACTTGGAATTATTTTTGAGACGCCATCAAGGAATAGTATTACCCTGTTGGGAGCTATGAAGATAAATACGTAAAGTGGACCATGCTATGGTAGGAAAAGGACCAAGATGTGTTGGAGTTCACAAATACTTTCCATACCCTGTGCATGAAGCTGAGTATCAAGGATACTGAGTGACATTTGGTTCTCAAGTACCGCGGCTGTCTACACAAGTACATCCTGGATGAGATGGAGTTCCTAGACATTTCCTCACTTGACACAGCATATTGGTACGCTGTAAAGATTGAGCAGAATTTTAAAATAAGAAGTGAGACTTTGGATCTATGAATCCAGAGCAAGGAAAAGGTGCCCCCAAACCACATAACAAGGGACCAAGACAAGGCAGGGATACCTAGGACAACCCACCGAAGCCACAAGTAAAGAACAACACCACGAAGACGAAGAAGGATACGGGAAACTGGTGTGAGTTCCATAAGAGCTCCACTCACAATACAAGTGAGTGTCGGGCCATGCAATCACTTGTGGTTGAGTTGAAGGCTTTCGAATCAGACGCAGGTTCTGAATCTGAATCAAAACCCGATAAGGGGACGGACAAAGGGAAGAAAATCATTTATGCGGAGCCCAGTGCCACCGTGACCACCACAAAGATCCAAAAAAATGAGCCTCAAGATCTAGAGGAGGGGAACGCTTCTTCCACTCACATATGTGGGTGAAGGGTTCTCTGCTATAGTTCATTATCGACAGCGGGAGCCAAAAGAACCTCATTTCAACAGAAGTTGTGAAGTGGTTGGGCCTAAAGACTACAACACATCCGTAGTCGTACACGACTAGGTGGCTTCACCAAGGACGATATCTTTGTGTCAGCTAGTAGTGTTGGCTTCCCTATAGCATCAAGCCCTTCACGGATGAGGTATTGTGTGATATTTCTCCTCTTGAAGTTTTTGATGTATTGTTAAGACAACCATACACTTGGAAGCAAAATGTTGTATATGAGTCTAGACCTCGCTCTATGATTATTACTTTGGCTAATAAGTTTTACAGGATACTGGAGGTAGCCCCTCCTACTGCCATCTCTTTGATCACTACAAAGCAATGCAGTAAGATCATTTCCTAGACCAAGAAATTCATTTTCCTTATGATTCGCCCCCAAGGCAAGAAGAATGTTGTGGCCATGGCTTCCAAGTAGGGCTCCTCTACACAACAACAACAGATGGATAAGGTCATGGAGGAGTACAGGGACATTTCCGCCTCACCCACAGGGGTACCTATGCACTGTCAGGTCAAGCACTCTATCGATCTTTCCCCAAGTGTGTCATCGCCCAATGGATCGATCTATCAGCGCTTTGTTCTAGAGGACGATGAGTTTAAGAGGCAGATTTAGGAAATATTGCAGAAAGGGCACATCAGGCCAACCTCATCACCCTCTGGGAGCCCGATTGCATTGGTACATAAAAAGGATGGGACCTGGAGGCTCTGTATTGACTATCAGACACTGAACAAGATCACTTTCCAGAATAGGTACCCAATCCCACGGATTGATGACCTTCTGGATCAGCTCAAGGGGTCCAAATATTTCAGCAAGATTGACTTGAAATCAGGTTATCACCAAGTGCCTATCGAACCCTCCAATGTGTGGAAGACTACCTTCAAATCCAAGGAGGGCATTTCTAAATGGTTGGTCATGCCGTTTGGATTGACGAACGCCCCTGCAACCTTCATCAGGCTGATGGATGACATCTTGCGTCCCTTCACCAATGCATTCGTGGTGGTGTATTTAGATGACATATTGATATTCAACCAAATTTGGGAAGAGAACCTCCACCATATTCGACAGGTCCTTCAAACCCTTCGACAACACAAGTTGTGTGCTAACTTGGAGACATGTACCTTTGGCCTAAACCCGGTTCAATATCTTGGGTACACCATTGATGATCAGGGTGTACATGTGGACCCATCCAAGATACAAGTCATTCGGGATTGGCCAGCCACAACCACTCTAACAGAGCTTCGTAGCTTTTTGGTTCTTGCCAATTTCTACTGTAGGTTCATGTTGGGGTTCTCTCATATTGCTTGGACTTTAAGTCAAGTCATCAAGGGCAGAGCGAAAGCCAAGTTCTTTTGGTCAGAAACCTAGCAGCGAGCGTTCTCTGAGTTGAAGAATCGCCTCTGTTCTGCACCAGCGCTCATATTACAAGACCTGCAACAACCATTTGAGATTGACACAGATGCCTCTGACTATGCTATTGGTGCAGTTCTTACTCAACATGGGCATCCAGTGGCTTACCACAGTGAGACACTTTCATACACAGTCCGAAAGTACCCCACTTATGATAAAGAAAGGTATTCCATTGTGCAGGCCTGCTGTCAATGGAAGCATTACATTCTGGGGAAGGAAATAGTCATCCACACAGACCACCGACCTCTACAATTCATACATACACAAGGGAAGTTGCAGAACGATCGTATTCAGAAATGGTCCACCTATCTACAACAATTCCATTTGAACATTAAGTATAAGAAGGGCAGCACTAATAATGTCGCTAATTGCCTCAGCCGACCACCGATCATGGCGCTAATCACTGTGCTCAACCCCTGTGGGCATGAGACATTAGGGTGGCCACATATTTGCAAGAGTGATCCAGAATTCGGCAGCATATACCAGAGACTCCTAGAAGGGAAGAAAGTTCCAAATTTTCACCTTCAGGATGCACTGTTATGCCACTTGGGACACATATGTGTTCCTTCAATTGAGCGTGCCAAGATGATTTGGAGGTACACTACAGTCGTGTCGCTAGACATTTTGGAGTAGAGAAAACGATGGCGGTATTGAAGAAGTATTTTTATTAGCCGAAACTTTGTTAGCATGTTGGGAAGTACATTAGATCCTGCACCGCATGTGCCATTTCCAAACCAACCATCAAGAATCAAGGCTTGTATACTCCTCTACCTACTCCTAGTCGGCCTTGGTAATTTGTCTCCATGGATTATATGTTGAGTCTTCCTTCTACTAAGCATGGCAATGATTGTATTTTTGTGGTCGTCGATAGATTCTCTAAGATGGCCATCATGGTGGCCTGTAAGAAGAGTTTCACAACAGAGTCCACTGCTAAGCTCTTCTTTGAGTGAGTCTTGATACACTTCGGGATCCCACAGTTCATTATCTCAGATCAGGACCACAAATTCTTGAGTGCATTTTGGTCAAGTCTCTGGTCGATGCTGGATACAAAACTCACTAAGTCCACAACTTTCCATCCGCAAACTGATGGCAAAACAGAGGTTGACAACAGGATGACCGCACACATTCTGCACATGTATAACTCGAAGCATCCACACACAAGGGATGAAAGTCTCCCCTATGTCCAACACTGATCCGAATGGAAAATGGCATCAACCCATGGTATTCATCCACCCATGTTCTTCATCCACCCATGGAATTTACCCATAGTACTGTAAGTGGCATCCACTCATGGTATTTATCCACCCATGGTATTGTAAGTGACATCTACCCATGGTATTATGACATCCACCCATGGTATTCATTCGCTCATGGAATTGACCCATGGTATTGTGACATCCACCCATGGTATTCATTTATCCATGGAATTAACCCATGCTATTGTGACATCCACCCATGGTATTCATTCACCCATGGAATTGATCTGTGGTATTGTGACATCCACCCATGGAATTGACCCATGGTATTGTAATTGAAAAATACTATATGTAACAAGTCGCATTTTTTAAAAGGACAGATTGTCTGCCACAATGTAGCCTTTACAATTATTCTCTGATTTAATAAAAAAAAATTCTTTGTGGTTGTTTATTGGGCATTCTCCTCTTTTTATTATGGAATTTCAATTTTTCAGATCTTGGGTGCCTCCCCCCCAAGATCGATTTCAATTTTTAGATCTTGGGGTCTCCCCCCAAGATCTAGATCAAACGCAGCTACAACAAAGCTCTCCATAGCTCAACAAGCCACAACCCCTTTTAGGTAGGGCTGGGATTTCAGTCATTATGCCCCATTGATGTGGCCATACCATTTGCAACCACTCGGGTAGATTCGGCTCATGTGCAATCTGAAGCTAAAAAGGATAATAGCTTCATTGAGCGCATCTATATTAGATAGACCCAATGCTAAGTACAAGCAGTTCCATGATCAGCATCGAGTGCCGTACAAATTCCAAGTAGGCAACAAAGTTTGGCTACATTTGCATTAGGAGTGCCTTTTTGGACCCCACCGCAAGCTTCGCTTGCTCTAATATGGGCCATACACCATTACCAAGGTTGTCGGGGACAATGCCTTCGAGGTCAGCATCCCACCGTTCCTTGGTCTACACCCAGTGTTCAATGTAGATCACCTTCAGCCATACTTTCCACCATTGCAAAACAACTCACACCAATAGAGCTGAACCTGGATTGCATGGAACAAGCCACAACTGATCAAATCATGGACACATAGATCAAGAACACTCATCAACAGAGGATATAGTTATATCGAGTTGTCAAAGTAGGCCAACTCCTTCACCAAGGCAAATGGCTCACCAAGGACCAAGTTCAACAGAAGTTTCCTCATCTCATGGAGGAACTCAACGTAATGGGGACCATTTCTTCCTAAGGGGGGAGCACTGATCCAGGTGGATATTGGTGGATATTGGTGGCCACCCGCCAATTCCACTTCGACCCTCACCATTGTTTCTTTCAATTTTTCAGTTTCCTTAATTGTAGCATAGTTTACTATTTTTGGCTATTTTTCGGGTCCTAAACTTCTGGAACCGTTTTGAGGCCATAAGACATTGTTTGGCAAAATTACTTCAATGATTACAAACTTAATCATGTCAATAGTTGTAGTCCTCGGAGAGATATTTCCAACGAGGTATCATACACATCAAACATAGATAATATGACCAAGTTACAACCCCAGGAAGTTGGTTGTCCAACTAATCCCAACGGGGCCCATAAACTCTTGGTGTTACATCTCCTCGAGTTAGGGTTTTGGTTGTTTAGGGTTTTCTCTTATTGTTCAATAATAAAAAGGCCCTTGAGCCTCATTGTAACTTAGTTCATAGGCATGTAGTTGCCACATCTCTTCTCAGAGATAAGCTAGCATCGCCCGAGCTATCTTATTTCCATTCTGTTTGTAAGCATAATTCAGTATTTTTCTATTAATGAAATGAAGTGTTTTTCTGTTGCATCTCTATGTTTGTGGGTATATCTGTAAGTTGTTGCATTCTTGTTTAAGTTCGAATCACCACATCATCATGGTGCTCTTACATGGCATCCACGTGGTCCCTGTTAGGTCTCTAAAGCATTGTCATGTCAACTCAGGTGCGAGACTCACTAGGTCCTCCCCCATCATGTCATCATGTTTTGTAGCATTTTCACATTAAATATAGTTTGTAGCACATCTAACATTACAATGTGGTATTACACCTTAATACTCCTGAACCCCTGGATATACGAATCCAAGTATGGTACTCATTTGTGCCTTCATAGAGGTATGCCCCCTTTCCGACCCTTGGATCCTAGATCACTAAATCCTACCACACTTCAACACAATCTGACCATCTAGCCTCCCAACCCTGTAACCTCCCTTTCCATGTATGTGTCCCTGAATAATCGGATCCAACATTTGTTTGAGGGAAATCCATCCTAACGCCCATTTGGGACTTTGCATGTAGAGTTGACCTCACATGAACCTAGATGTTTGGAACCTTGGATAAGAAAATTTTTTAATAAGGGGAAATTTGGTCCTAGGTGAGATCCAACCTCCTGATAATTGTGGTGGCTCTTGTCACCACCAAATCACCAGATTTATATAGAAGCTTTAGAGAGAAAGGAAATTAAGAAAATTACAAGATTTCTTGAGTCATGGGAAGGTCTCAAATATTATTAATCAACACTGTCAATTTAGTTGTCAACTACGCTAGTAAACTTATGAGATGCTCATTTCTCAATGCAATATGCACGGATGACAAGGTTCCTTGACTATTAAGATGGCCTAAGCCAAGTGCATGTGAATGGTGGTTTCATCAAAAGGGATCCTACTCCTAACTTAATTCGACTAAATGGCCCTTCAATTACCTAAAACTATTAATATGTACGCTCAATATAGTTTCCAAGTTATTGAAGTAGTATTTTTATTTTTATTTTTTATTATGTAGCAGTTAATCACTTATAACACTTTTAAAATGAAACTAATTACCAATCCCATTAAACAAATCAAAAGAAAACCATTTAAAGTCTTTTCACAAACTTCAATAAATAAATATCAAACTATCCTAAAACATAAAACACATTGATATATATAAATACACAACTATTTTGAAATATCCACACAATATAAACAAATCCAAAGGTGAAAACTATAGTTTTTGTTTAAAGGATGAAAGATAGAGGTTATTCAACTTTCGTTCAAGACATAAACAAACAATACCATGCAAATAAAACAAAATTACTATGACACATGATCGTGCCTTGAGCAGGACTAACTCAAGGCTCAGTTTGTGCACGTGTTCTTCTAACTACTTAGCACAAAATGATGAAAATAAACCATCTTTCAACGCATACCAGAGCATAGAGCGCAAATATAGAATTGAACCTCAGTCAATCACACAAACAACAAGCTTGATATTATAACTCAAAGATGAATGACAATGAAAACAACTATTGCACTCTAAGCACTTAAGTCTTATATAAACTTTATAAAACACATAAAGGGGTTCGGTCCTATTCATGCTAGCTAATCAAAGACAAAATATAGTAATTAGTTACAGTTCCATATCATATTTAGTCATTGTTCAAAACTACCTATGCTAACTTTATCCTTAAGGGATATGAACTATAGAGTATTCGATGGCTTCGAGAACTTGAACTTGGCACATGAAACAACTTGATCTTCCACGAGCCTATGAGTAGTCGAGAATGGGCATCTTGGATGCATTTGAACTTATAAATGTGGTTACAACCAACCGGAATAGGCGCTATTTGTTAGGATCCAAAAGCACTATGTTTGTCATTGGATAAAAAAATTCCTAAAATAGAATTAAGTTCATGCAAAGGTTCCTCATGATGTTTGATAAATAAATTTTTACCCCATAATCCTTGTAGATCAAACAATGGTGTCCCTGTCAAATTGTAACTACTCTCTTTAACATTGCAACTTGCATTGAGATACCACATAATTGGACATACAAGCACATCTACTTGCCATATGATCTTACCCATGAGTACATCCATTTGGCACTTATTTGTAACCAAGACCTACAAACTTCAGTCAAAATGACAGTGTATAAAAGGATTACAAATATTATGTTGTCAGTATATAACCGAGGTGCATGATATATATGACCCTTTAACTAGACACTTATAATTTGAATCAGTAGCCCCAACCAGTTTTTACAAACTAGACTCATTATGTATATAGATATTGTAACCATATCTTATTCAAACCAAACAAACCTATGCACTACTTTCAATCAACCTTTCAGTTATTTAGTTCCAAACAAAAGAGACAAGGTGTAAAAACAAACATAAGTATACATGTGATGGAAATATAATATTTGGGTAGAGTTAGAATTGAAATATGATAAGGTTTATATGAAAAATTGGATGTTTTAGGAGAAGAAATGTTGTCATAGGAGGAACCCAACATCTCCCCCCAGCTTGTCTAGTTTCAAATCCCCATGCAACCTCATTCTGGTTCTGGAGTGTCAGCATGGAGGTCACCCCAGTTGTAAGTTGGGTGACCAAATTCTCCAGTGTTGTAATACCCCAAAGTCTTATCCATGGTTGTCTAGTTTGAACACTCCTCTTCCTCATCCCAGTGGGTGGAGATCAATAGAAATGAGTTGGGCACCGAAGAAGAGGAAAATGAAATTGGAGCCCCACCCATCAAAATCCATGTTTAAGTACTGAATATGTATAGAAGGAAGCTTGATTCAATGCTAAACAGAAATAAGGGTAACCCATGGGATTCTTCTCTCGAAGAAATGCAGGTAAATTCTCCCAAACATCTTGAGCCGCCATCAGTGCTCCAACAAAATAAGTTGAGGCCATTTCATGATATTAAGTGATATGAAACTAAAAACTTGAAGGTTTCATAAAAAAATTGCAAGTAAGTTTATGTCTTGTGGGCAATGAATCAATTTGAAAAAGCAAACTTAGTGTTTTTAATTAATCTTTGTAGAAATAAAAGAGAGAAACATATACCATGAAAAACATCACACAAACAACAATTTGATGACAGACTTCATCCCTCCTGGGCAACGCTTCCAGTCCTAGCTTCTAATGTTGGGCCTTTAAATTATATGCTCAAATTTGAAATTACATCAATTTACATAGCTTAAATTGCAAAAACTATATTGCCATTGAGTTCAGAACACCCAAAAACCTTTGTCTAGGCTCTTCTTGGACTAAAAAAGGATAAATAATGATCAAGTTAGGTCTCTTTCTCCAACCCCTACTATATGTCCTGTAAATTGACAAAATTGGCTAACTGTGTTACAATATCCACCTTTTCACTGACCATTGAGTGATAAATTCTCCTGGGACCATTGAAGTTCTTGTCGCAAGAGAGGCAAACTGTCGCCTACTTAACCATGCCAATATGGCCTTAGCATTGAATTCTTAGCCACTGAAGGAAGTTGTATGGGCACATACCACTACGACTAGGGCTAACCATCTGCCTTTGTTGGCTTATCCCCTGCTCCACCCAGTTGTGGTCATGTTCCATTAATATGGCCAAGGGCTAGGCTAACCGCCTACCCCCGTCGACTTACCTCTCGATGTTCCATCGTGGGTCACATGGTCAAAAATAAGACTGGGGTTAGGCTAACCACTTGCCCTCTCTCACTACGTGTTGATCATATGTGTGGCACGTAACTAGGGGCTAGGGATAACTACTCGAACCCTCCCCCCAAATGTGCCTAAATTCAAATTCAAATAAAATCGCCAACCAAGAACCAATTATATGGCACGGTAGTAAGTCATTGATCTACAAGACTAAAGGTCTAGGGGTCAAACCCCACCGAGGCCCTTTGACCCTATTGCAAATTTTTATGCCAATAAAAAAGGGCCTGTCATGCGGAAAGAGTTAATCTTGCGGACATAACCAACCTCCCTAGAAGCCTAAGACTTTCTAGTGACAAACAAGACAATTAAGAGCAATCCTTCTCTAAACATGCATTATCATACGAGAAACCAAGTGTTTTCGATCCTACTTGAAGTCCAACGCCGTTGTAGTAGTCTAGCCTCGTCGATCCAGATGAGCTCCTCCTTCACTTCGAAACCTACATACACTAACAATCAAACGATTACATAACACCTGAATATCTCATAAAACAAAACATATTCATCATATAGACCAAGGAGTATATGAAATAATTCATTAACAACAAATCATTGAGAAGAATGGACTTATTTGTATTAAGGAAACAAAAAAGGAACCATTACAACCTGAGCTTTGGTGTTGTGCAAGCTCCTCCCAGGGTCCAGCAAGAGATTTCCTCTACTTTGACAAGCTCACCCACTTCCAATATGGCAACAAGAAAGGATGTAATCTCTCCTCACAAGTTTACAATGGAAGTCCTAATTCCAGCAGCATCTACCCTTTGGAATGTTCAGCTTTCAACCTCCCCTCCTCTAGCCCAAGGCCTATATTTATAATGCTCTAGAGGAAGTTAATCAGGTCCAACATCAATGGGATAAACCCCTCTTTTGGATGGGGTAGCTCCTCTCTTGATGGGATAAGTTCCTCTTTCATAGGGATGCATGAACCATCTGGAGGCGCTCAATACACGTCAAACAATCTTCTAGAATGCTCTAGAAATGACCACAAGTAACTTTTTTAAGATGAAACTCGCGCCTTTTGACCTTTACAGGAGTACGCACCCATCACTTGACTTACAGAGCGTACAAGTACGTAGGTACAATGAGCTTGGGATGCGTACACGCAGGCAAGGTAGAGAGAACCTGCGTACCCAGAGATAAACATGATTTTTTAATGACTTTCTCTCTTTCTTGAAGTTTGACATGGAGAGCAGAGGTATAAGGCTTGACAAGGAGGATAGTATGATTGCTGATGGAGCCATACTAATTGCAGATAGTCATGGTGACAAATTTTAGTGTAACAGATTACCCCCTAAAGTGCGAAGCCTGTAATAGTTAAGGGTTTTATATCATCTAGGAAGGGTGAAGTACTTTATCATTTCAAGGATTATCTCATGGAGAGCCTGGTCAGAACCTGCAATTTTCAACACAAAATACATGTATAAGATTATATCATCGCTGAGGTAGGCATTCCCATACTCAGATCAAAACTTTAACTAAAGACTAACTACTCTGATAAAGGAATGATTTTATAATACATCATAATCATAGACTCGTGTAGACACAGTATGGACGTAGCCATCTGTTTATGATTGGTCTACAATATAATGAATACAAAACTCCTCACAGCCTGGATGGTGGAAACTAGATCCAGGTCTTCATCTCTACTTCCCGAATTGGTACGATTCTAGCCATGTGAATAAATGAGTCGATGTCGAACATGGTAGAAACCACTTGATTACCAGTCAATGATGTAAACTGTTAACAAGCGTGAGAGAGACCACCAGTAATGTCAATGGTTCTTAAAGTACCCAGCACAATCCATGAGATGTGAATGAATGAGTCGATGTCGAACATTTCATGGAATCCTTCGATCGCAAGTCAATGATGAAAACTGACGTCGAAGGCGAGAAACCTGCCATTGATGCATGCAGACTCCAAGGTACTGACGATTTCTAACTCAACTCTCTAGATAATGTGCTGATGTCGATAGAAAGCGACCCGTCGCAGGCAAGCCCACAACACGAAATCATAGTT
>APFE030574467.1:23832-58543 GCA_000404065.3 Pinus taeda
TCTCATCATGAGTTTCCTTTACTACCCTTTCACCCTTAGTGACCATTTCTTGTAGCAACTTATTCATATTTATCTTCAATTTGTCCATGTTTGTCTTCAAATCATCCAAGTTTGTCTTCAAATCTGTCTTCCAATCGTCCATATTAGCTTCCACGCCCTTTATATTATATTCCATGCCATTTATCTTAGCTTCTGTTAGCTTTTGTGAGGCTGACATTTTTTGTAGTTGGTCTTGTAATTTTGATATATCATGTAGCATTTCTTCCTCTTCTTCATGAGTCATGCTAGAGCTTTCAGGTTCCTTACTAGGTGTTTGCATTTTCTTTCCTCAGGGCATCAGTTACCGATAATAATGCTCTATTAGCCCTTTGAATATCTTCAAAATAAATTTTCAAACCAATCTTAAGCAAAAATTTAAGAAAATCTACACACCTTTTTTTCTTTGTAGGAGCTCGATATTGCTTCTGATGTATCTTTGTACTTTCAAAACATCCATTTCTTAAATTGCGACCTGTGGTAGCCCTCTGTGTCCTCTTTCCAATGCCACCAGTCTGACCCCAATTGGATTCTCCAATGAATAGTTATGCCAAACCTCTCACAGTGACCTGATTATAGACCTTTTCAGAAGAGAGAAATTGTATGAAGTGCCACGTGTCACTATTTGAACCTCTGGCTCTAAAAAATATCTAGATGAAACTACAGTCCATCCTCTTTCTGTAAATTTTTACGAAATGTCAAACCGATGCTCAGAACGAAAGTTATGACGATTTTCCCCAGGTTACCTGTTTGGAATGTAATTCAGGAGTCTGCAAAAAGACCAACTTCCTAAGATCATATCTCTGCAAATATAGCACGAAAAGCTTTGAAATTCGGACCCGAGCTGCAACATGATGTCTTCTCAAATGGGTGTTTCTTCCAACTTCTGAAACGGTGCAGAACACAAGCTATAGCGAAAATGCCACGATGACCTATTTGGAGCAGCGAAACCCTAGAACTTGCCTCTCATACCAAATGTTATGAAACCAGCTCAAGAAAAGATAGAAAAGATAGATCAATGCCTTAGAATTCAGCCTATTCGAGGGGGAAACCCCCTTTACATTACATAAATGAACAATTCTTGGATGATTCAAATGATAAAACCTCCTTTCTATATATAGGAGTCTAAGGAGTCACAATATAACCCAGCCGACTTAACAATAATAACATAAAGCCACAAAAATAACAATAGAGGGATTGTATGGGGCACAGTAATAACAATATAGGGACAATAAGGGCACAACAATATTAATAAGGGGTACAACTACAATAGTAATGGGGTAATCACTATATTATAGGGACCCAACAACCTCTGCTGCTCATAGACAGTCAAAGGCCTCTATCTAACCTTTGGCCTGCACTCCAAGCCTCCTATTTCTTTGCGCAATTTTGATTGGGGTCCAGTGCAACCACTTGTGTGAATTGGTCCCTTCACACACTCACTAACCTCTGATCCAACTATGCAATCCTGAAGGAGACAAATCCTGATCATGGATGAGCTTCCTTTATAGGAAAACTATTCATCCAACGGATAGTACATTGTCCCTTTTCTAATCTCAACTGGGTCTCTGTTTGAACTGACATGCATGAGTTATTCATGAGAGAATCTTCAGTTATCTGAAGTGCAATAGTTATATGATAGCATGCATTAACTAACTGAACTTACTTAATTTAAACAAACTATTTAAATCAAATATAATTGGACTTGACTCAGTTAACTGAGCCAATTACTTACTACTAAAATTAGAACTCATCCTTATCTCTTTAACTGATGGATAAATTCTTCAATTAATAGAGAAATTGTTGCATGTCCTCACATAGACTTCATGTTTGATTTTTCACAACTAATTAACTCATGGAGAATTAATTAATTTATTTTCAAACAAATGTTAAGTTCAAATTCGAATTTTACTTCCTATGTTTAGTCCAGGGACTGACTAAAATAGGAATCCATCCTAAACTGTTAAAAATATCAATTTTGTTTTTAGCACTTCCATTTTTCATTCCCTTTTGCCCAATTCAACAGTGGTACCCAAACTGCTATTTATAACAGTGCTATTTTTAGCATTTCTTGTTGCCATTTTCAACAATTTCTTCTCAACCTTGTTAATACGATTGAATACATGCTCCCACCTCTTTCAGACGCCTTGTTTATGGGACAGATGCAGATCAGGCCAGCTCTTCCCCCAGAATTGAAGCCGATGGAGGCTATTTACAGGTTACGAGAGAAAGTTTGAGAGCAGTCAACTTCCCATCTTTAGTTTCTTGTTAAAGCTTAAGCCTATTTTTGTCTTTTTGTTCCCTATTTTGAGGAGTGTTTGTTTTAACCTCCTCAGCAAAATATGCATTTTCTATTTTGATAGTATAACTTTTATTTATAAATACCCTCTCATGTCTTTAGAGAAGGGGTTTAAAATTTTTGTGAGAAGACTCAAGGAACTTGCACTTCTGTATTTCTTTGATAATTTTAATAGAAAGGTTGGGATAGAGACTATCTTATTCCATGAGCAAAGCACTGATATATGTGGTACTATTATCTTTATATTGATGCCATGTTTTATGTTTAAAAGCCAGTCAAATTTTATTACTGTTTTATTATATGCAATATTAGAACTCAATTAAGCATTGTTTCACTATTGAAAAGTGTATTAATTGTTATATTTAGTTGTATGTATGAAATGGTATAATTTTTATGCAATATGTGCTTAATAATTAAATTGATTAACTATTTAATCACTTTAATTATTATTTTTAATTCGTTTTAACTCTTTTAAATTTTTTATGGTCTATATTATCTTTCATTTATAAAGAAATATTTATAAAATCGCATATGCAAAGTTAGTTATATCCCGGGAAACAGATAGATAGATATAGATTTATTTATTTTCATTCATATTTACTCTATTGAATTGCTTTCACCCCATCTATATCACACCTCAAATTCCATCATATATTTGAATGGGTAACTATTCCCTATATCCCCATTCAAAAACGCTATCCCAAACTGAAAATGAATGGTATTCAAGTGCTTGACCAGATGGTTTCCCCGACGTTGAGGCAAAGACATTCTGAGTCTTCAACAGGATGATATCCCTAATTCTAGTCAAGTGATACAAGAACAATATCTATCTCTCAGACTATTCTTCTAAACTTTGGTCAACTTGACATAGGGATGATATCCCTAATTTTGGTCAAGTGACACAAGAAGAATATCAAGATGTAGGAAAATCAATGCTCCCTCTTAGTCATAGAGGCATTCTCAAAGAGTCTCAAGTTATCTCTAAAATACACAAATCTCCCTCTGGAAATAGGATTCATAATAATGTTGGCAATCTACTCATTAGTGGATATATATTGGAGCTTCATTGTTCCATTTTTCACCATGTCATGAAATATAGAGGTACTTGGTAACAATGTGCTTTGACATGTCATCATGGTTATCTCTTAGTCATAGAGGCATTCTCAAAGAGTCTCAAGTTATCTCTAAAATACACAAATCTCCCTCTGGAAATAGGATTCATAATAATGTTGGAAATCTGCTCATTAGTGGATACATATTGGAGCTTCATTGTTCCATTTTTCACCATGTCATGAAATATAGAGGTACTTGGTAACAATGTGCTTTGACATGTCAACATGGTTATCTCCTGCACATGGTCAAACATCTTGTGAGTAGCTTTCAAAGCCACACTGCTCCATAACTGTCCAAACTCGCTGCAATATACTCAATATATGTAGTGTTGAGTGCGACATATGTTTGCTACCTATAGATCCCAAATTGAAGCAACAACCTGATGTTCTTTTTGTGTCTTATGCACTCCTTGCTCAATCCCAATAAATGAACTTTATAATTTTAGATATATCTCAATACATATATAACTATACCATGTTGATATCTCAACACATGGTCTGTTGCATGCCTTAGCTCAAGGATAAACTGATGGCATCCTTTACTAGATCCATCACCACAACTACTTTTCATTCACCTTGACTAGGTGTTCCCTTTGACAAAAAAATGGATCCTACTGTGGAAATTATAGCTTCTCCCTCTGCCACTGCTACCTCTTATTCATTAAAGCATATATGTTGTCTAGCATTGTCCATTCATAGAAATGCATATTTCTTTGAGATACCTCTCATCTATGGGAATCAATCTTGCAGTCCATCATCTAAAGGATCTTAATAATATACTTCCCTTGACCAAGGAAGTTATGCATCAAATCTGGATCCTTCGAGTCCCAAATTCTGAGGTCATCTTCCTTTGGAACTGAAGAAAGGCTTCTTGTGGTAATCCTAACTACTCCCTCTATCACGAAAGCAAATCTTCCATCCACTTTCATTTCCTCCAAGTCACAATAAGTCATCAACAAGATTATAGGCTCATCAAAAGCCAAGATACTCGATGACTAGAGAAAACGTCTTACCATAGTCTTCTCCCTCTTTCTAGGAGAACCTTCTTTTGATGGATTTTACTTTGTACTACTCTATGCTACCATCTGTTGCATGCTATATCTTGTAAATATACTTGGAAGTCACTATTGACTTCCCTTAGGTCTTGACAAAATTTCCACACACATCCTTCTTTCAAACTTGCTAACCTAGTTATCTACTTCCTATCAACTGGAAGCTCTTCTAGTCGTCTAACATGATTCTAGATGCCTTCTTCCATTTCTTCCTCTCGAACACAAATCTCCCTAGTTGATTTTGTGCTCCACCTTGGGGGAATCCTCTTGTCATAAACTTTGCTTCATTATTTTTTATGCTTCCATCTGCTGCTAGAGCCTTGGCAACCTTGACAATATACATGCAAACTTCATTAATAGGTCCTTTTAATCTGAGGATTGTAGGGAATTGTCAACTCCCTCTTGATCCTTACCCTCTTGCAAGAAGCATTGCACTCTCATCGAGCTAGAAATTCTCATCATTTTCCTCATCATTAGCATGTTTCTTTCCTTTCCTTTTAGGCATGAGCTAGGGTTTCTTCTTTCAACAGAAGTGATCAATCTTAGGGTTTTTTACATAAACCCTAGATATTTCTTATCTAAGACTTATAGCTTGCTAAGGTTTACAAAGTATAAAACCCTAGATTTTCATTTTACATCTTCTTGTTAACTATTTTTCAATGTGTAGAATTATTCGTTTCATGTCCATTGTCCAAGCATATTGGAGTATTATTAATAATTGTTTCTTAAGCTTTTCAAACCAAGTAGCTTACAAATTGAGTTATGCAAATCATTCAATTTTATTGAGAGAAATTTCAACTTTGAAAGAGAACTCGACCACTTTTTCATTGTGAGCTTATCATGTTAATGCTTTTCCTTCATAATGATAGGATATAATATAATGTCTTGCTACTCAATCACAAGGAAACACAAAACCCTTAAATATATAAGTCCCTTCATATTTGTATATATTCTTACAAGGTTTTATCCTTACACCTGAGTATTTATTCAGTGCTTCTTCATCGAATTGCAAATCCAAACTTATCTTGTCAACGACATACCACTATAGTATATGGAATTATAAACTTTGCATCTTCTAATCATTTCTTTTTACACGCACACAAGTTTCCCATACCATATACCACGACGGTTAATATGCTACACATCAACAATTTTCCTTGAAGGATTATTCAATGATTTCTTTATAACTTCATATAATTTGTAGATCATTGACACAATCCTCTAATGCATTTTTAATTCTTCAAAGTCTTTAAAACAACCCTTTGGTATATCACAATATTATGATGGAAGTCTCTATACTTCTGACAAAGCTTCTATAGGTGATAAAATAATATTTATGAATACTTCAAACAAGATAATTTGTAGTGATGATGCATAGGTCTCATTCCAATGATTTAAGAGGTCATCCATCTTTAAATTTAGTTACCACATTGTAATATTTTATACATGGAAACCTTTATCAAACTAGGAACCAAGCAATATGTCAAGTTGAAAGTTGTTTCAAACTTGTCACCCCTTTAATGTCAATGCCACTTAAGGTTTGTGAAAGAGGGTCTTCACTAATATTATTCGAGCAAAGTGACTTCAAAATACATAAGCTTGAATTACAAAATTTCAATTATGTCTTATTTTATATTGACAAATATAGCCTTCAAGAGTGTTCAAACAAAAATGACTATTAGTAGATACATACTTTATAATTCGGTAATTAGACATATTTACCAAGAATTATTGCCCAACATAATTTATGGATTTCTTTGCATAAATTTAGGTTGGTGTAAAAAGTAAATATGTTGTATGTAAAGATTGTAACAACCCCAAAATTTAACACTCTGTTGAGGCCTTTCTCCACCAAATCTTTCATGGCATGTTGATTTTCTAGTGCTAAATAGACAAGCATAAATTTATACATATGGTAATTACTAACAATTATATATGAACATCATTAAATAATTACATAGAAATTTCAACTTCTTAGAAAACTTTGGCCTCTTGCTTAGATCTGCTTCCACGTGAGAGATAGAGAATAATACGTGAGTGATGTGTGTGCTATGATTGTATCAAGTGTCATTTTATAGTGATGTACAATTGCCTCAAAGAGATACATCTTCTTGTAAATTAAATTTGAAATTAACTTTAATTTTCCTTTTTCTTAACTTAACTTTAATTTAAAATTAAATTCTTTTCTTTCTTTCTTTTGATTTTAACTTGTGTAGTTGGGGAATACCTCGGCAGCTACCTAAAAATCAATAGATTGTGTCTTCATCTTTGTGTTATCACTATAAAGTTATTTTTTATTGTTTTGGCATCGTTTGTACTTCTAATTGAGAAAAATATTAACTAGCTAATTGACAATTGAAAAAAAATTGATTCACCCTCCTATCAGTGTTTCCAACAAACTAACTTAAAAAATAATGATTAATTGAGTTAATTAATAAAAATGGGTAAAATATATAAGAAATAATTAATAAACTAATGGGTTTATTAAATTACTTCTAGATGAAACAATCAAATAAGTTATAAATAATTATTAAGTAATGATTTAATAAATTATTCCTATGAGAATATTTATAGGATTAAGGAATAATCAATAAATAAATGATTTACTCAACTGTTATTGTGGAAATGGAAAACAAGAGTGAAATATTTTTAATTATTTTCACTTTAATGGGTCAAAATAGGAGAATAACATATTAAAGAATTTATAGGTTATTCTCATGTGGGTAAATTAATTAAACGGAAATAACTTAGGAAAAGTGGTTTCTTAGGCTATTTCCTAAGGTGGAAGTGGGTTTTTATGTGTAAAACCCATACTACATAGTGTATTTCGATCAACCTAGAGAATTATGTCCATGTGATCACTTTTGAAGTGATAACAATAGATTTACCATTCATAGTTTCTAGGCCTATGGTATTGGGTAACCCATGGTATTTCATATGACGAAGCCTATTTAATGAATTGGGATACTCCATTGTAAGAAACTTTTTACCATTCAGAGTTTCTTGGCATATGGTATTGGGTAGCCCATGGTATTTCATATGATGAAGCCTATTTAATGAATTGGGATACTCCATTGTAAGAAGCTTTGTGGTATAAGCCTAAGGAGCTAGAATGTTGGCTTGTGGAGAACTAAGTAGCCAATGTGGTCATAGAGTTCATAGTGTATTCACGAAGCTCAGCACTCAGCACTGTTGTTGACAACAAGAAGACTCTTTAATGTATTATAACCATTTAGTTACTAAATAATACATTGAGTGTATTTTAGAGTGTGGGGTTTTTCTTCCTAAATTAATTTCTTTTGCATTGTTAATGGTTTTTTTTTTTTTTGTAGCATTCTTCTTATTAGAGTCGGTCTTTACATCCCTCTGTCAGAGATCATTTCTCTTATTGCATTTCATTTTTAGGTGTCTCGCTCGATTCACTCAGTTGCATTCCGCTAGGGGCATTTCATAATCTGACGGAATGGTCTTGTTATTCATTTCCCCTCATGCCTTATCCTGCTGGCTCAGGTCTGTTCATCAAAATCAAGTTTTAAAGTCACTTACAGTCCTGTTTTAGTCTTTTTAATCAGCAAGAGTCATTTCAGTAACTAGGTCTAGGGTTTCATAAATTGTGTCTTCAAGATGTCCAATAATGCCAGCAGGCCAGAGGGGGGTTCTTAATAAGTTTTCATTTCAAATATTTTCATCGTCACATGGATGGATTATGACTTTTCTTCAAAACTTTGTTTTGAAGAAAATTAAACATTTCGTTTTTGTAATAATTTTCAAAAATGTTTCAGTTGTTGAATTGTTTAGGCACAACCCTGGTCTCCCTTGCCAAATTCCATGTCAGCTATCCCTGCAAAAAAAATTGCCAAGAATTTCATCATTTTAGTCAAAAAACCAAAAAGAAGATTTAGAAAACAAAGTTGTATCAAAATATGAAAAAGTGCCAATGCCAAACATTACAAAGATGGGTTTTGAAGAAAAAAAAATCAAATCCATGTCTTCATAAAGAGTTTTCCATGAGGATCAATGTCATTTGCATGCCAAGATCAAAGAGAAGCAATTAAAAGCAAATTGGTTGAGCGAGTGCGCAATTTGGGTGAATTTGGATCAAACTGGGCAGGCGCGGCACATAGAGAAGGTGGCGCCGCGCATTGGAGGGGCGTGGCACACTGGGAATGAACGCACAGTGCAAATTAACACCGGCACGAGGCACTAAGACAGTGCGGCGCATACACCTGAAAGCCCGAAATTTCTTAAAATTTCTCCAAAGCCCATAACTTGTGTAGATTTGCCAGGTAGAGTCTTTATCTTGATGTTTCATCCAATTTTGTGATAAGTTATGGTGGTTTATGGATGATAACGGTTGAAACAAAAATCTTAAACCCTACCTCTAAAATACCTCAAGGAAACTTACTGTTAGGGTTTCAAAATCAATGTTGTACTACCAAACTCACTCCTCCATCCCATTTATCCCTTATTTCCATAATTCCCTTCTCCCTTATTACATTTCTCCCTAATTTCATTCTTCCCTATCCCCAAAAAATTAAGAAACCCCTATCCCTAATTCCCTTCCACACATTTCCAAATGTAAAAACCCCAAACCATACCCTATACAAAATCCCCAAACCCTCCTATATTTCCCTAACCAAAGCTATCCCAATAGTCCCTAATCCCTTACTATTTCCCCCTTCCTAATAGTCCCTTGTTAAAATTTTTTTCCCTTGGTGGAAAAATTCAACCACATAACAAAAGAGCAGTCCAACACAGTTTTATCACCGGCATCTATTTCTCCAACGCAATTTGTATAGCAGCAGTTATGTCATTTGGTCATTCATCCAATTATGAAGTAGAGACCGAAAGTGACTCACCCACTGAGGGACATGCACCCCGGAGGCTTCATAAAGGTGGCAGACATGTTAGAGAAGAACCGACCACCCTTACAGAATTGCAGGCCTGCCCTCTTGC
Organism: Pinus taeda; assembly: GCA_000404065.3. Classification (NCBI taxonomy): domain Eukaryota; kingdom Viridiplantae; phylum Streptophyta; class Pinopsida; order Pinales; family Pinaceae; genus Pinus; species Pinus taeda. Next base: position 33,288 of record APFE030574467.1, read on the forward strand.
CATCTTTTGTTTCTAGTTTCAGTCATGTTATGAATTTTGTGAGAAGGTTGCTACTGTTCAAGTCCATCATGAGTTGTCTCGCTTATTTGTATTACATTTACATGGTGATCGAGTTACTTTGGCTAGTGTCACTTTCACACTTACACCAGATTCTATCTCATTAGCAACCAGCATACCTAACATTGGAGAACCATGGAACAAGAGGCAGAAGATTGACCGGCAACATTATGAGCCATATATTAAACCCGATTTCTTGAGGTAGCTCAAGAGAGTGTTCCCTTTCCGATATCTCAAAGATGAATATGCTCCATTAATGAAATTAATCATGAAGTATTTCAATTGTTGAGGTCGCTTCTCCCGACTATATGCTTATCACATTAGGTTTCTCATGCATTTCACCTAGGTAAGGATGATGAACATTCCTTATTTTATATGCCAGAAAATAGAGAGGATGACCGCCCTTGTGCAGCACAAGAACCCTGAGCAACAGTTCAACAGTATTTGCCATTTTGCTCTCATCAAGATTTTGGTGGTTCATCAGCTTGGATTACAAGGTATCACTTGGGATGATTTCATCTCTCGTGACTTTTTTAGAGCTTCACAGGGACCTTCAGAGGTTGGGCATGAGACTGATGGACCTTCTCATCAACAAGAAGGCCATGATCCACACACTGCTACTATACTTGTCTTCATTACTTATCAGAAGGGCACGAGGAAGTATTTGCAGCAGCAAAGCGAGTGTTTATCTCCACCCGGGGTGGAAGGGGCCTCGCTTCCGACATCAGAATCACAGGTATAGGACAGAGGTAAGAGGCCAATGCAGGACGAGGGGCCTTCAGGTGAGCGAGAGACTGACTTCATTCTCATTCAGGATGATGTTACAGACATGGGCTCGCAAAATGCACATCTTAGAGAGATCATCCAGGAGCAGCAGACAGAGATCACAGCCTTGTCCCTTGACTTGGAGAGGGCTAAGTGGACTATGAAATACTTGGAGCAGAGGAACAAATAGCTCGAAGATTAGCAATCAATCATGGAGTTACAAAACATCTGCAAGAATCGCCAAGCTGCCCAAAGGAGAAGGATTGAGCTCACTTCATTGGAGCAAGAGATTAATGATGATCGGGAATCTTAGCTCGAGAGAATCAACATCCACCTGGAGAGACTGCTGGAAAAGGCCGATAGGGACAAAGCATTGTTAAGACACATGGCTTTCCATTACAGGGCGCGAAATATGCGTTCCAAGGCACGAATAAGAAATCTAAAGGCAAAATTGAAGAAGGCAATAAAGAAGCAAAAGAGGCAAAAGGAGCATGATCGCCTTCAGATATTGGCCGAAGCCTCTTTAGCCCAGCATGAAACTTGATAGATAAGGTATAGCCCAAATTTAAAGAAATTTGGAGCAATTTTTGCATTTTTGAAAATTTTTGCACTGAAAAACAGGTTTTGCCTCCCTATGCGTCGCGCCATGTGGCGCTCGCTTTTGCTAGAGGGCTCCAAATTGCAAAAACTTTATATTTTTGGATTTGGAATGAAAAATCATGACTGTTGGTGCATGGCCAAGAAGTTTTGGCAAGTTTTGAGTCCCAAAGAGGCCACAAACACTCAAAAAATGACCTCACTGCCCCTATTTTGACACACAAGAAGCAGTCTTGGGAGATTGAAGTTTTCGAGGGGCCAATGGACACCAAATTGAAAAATTCCACTTGGGTTGGAAAGTAGATAGGCAGGGCTTTCCAACGAGCTATTGTGAGCTCAATTTGGACTTCGGGAAGGGCCTCAACTTCAGCTCCAAAGTGGAGCGATGCATAAAGAATCAAGTGCGGCGCATAGAGGATTTTTGGCTCATTTTTCACTGTACAGATCAGAAATTCGGTCAGTTTTGACTAGTTTTGCTTTTTGATGTAATTATTGAGCTATCTTGATGTAAATTGATGACTATGATGTAATTTTGGCACCTATTTACTTGTTCTAGAGGATTCATTCATTAAAAAGTGAAAATTTAATGAATGAATCAGTTTCCTACCTTATAGAGGCAAGTTGTTTGATTGCCTAAATTTCAGTGCTTTCTTTAGAATTGGTTGAAACAGCTCCTAGAATGATGAGATAGACCTCTAGAGGCATGGTAATGGGTTAGGATGGTCTATATCATGTATTTTCTGAGTCATTTTCAGGGTTGGACACTTGGGATTTCTTGGCACATCATTATATATTCTATCTCTGCATTTTTGGCTAAGGAAAGACCAGGGTTTTGCAGCACTTGTTGGGATCCATGTGACTCTGTATTTTGATGGTGTTTTTATCTATGTACTTGTAAGTTCATTGATGGTTATGTGTATCATTTTCCCTTCTCTTTTCTTCTAAAATTAAACAAATGAGTGATTAAAGTAGAATTCACTGGACTGTTGTGCTCTGCTTTGAACTTTTGTTTAATTTTCAATGTTTTCATATGTTTGAGGAGGACTCTTGAGACTCTCTTTCCCTCCTTGGCTCCTCACTAGTCTGATCCATCCATTTATTCATTCTAAAGCACCAAAACAATTGCCTTCCTTGCCCCAATCAGAACTCTGCAAAGACTGTGCCTCATCCACGGACCCAAATTTGCCTTTCCCCTTTTCCAACACAAAACCCCCAAAAACTCAAATTAAATCCTTGCACTTCATACCTAGCCTAAGATTAGCAGCTATTTCATTCATCTCAAGCCCCATCGATTATCTTTTGCTAATATTGACCCGGAGAGAGCCCTCTCCTGTCCTCATAGGGCTAGCTACGAGGCTGAGCGTGATTTGATGTGGACCTAGAAGCTTACCTTTCCAGCCTGAGGTAAATCTAGGCTCTAACATAGTGGTGAATCCACTGGGGAAATAATTTGATTTTTTGTTAGTATTCTTCATTTTGAAACTATAGACGGAGTATGAAGATTATCCAGGTAGCCTTCGAAACGCTTTTGCTTTGCATTAGCACATGTAGATAAACGCAACTTCAGTCAATCTCCGGTCTAGTCTCATTAACGAAAAATCTGACCCACAAACACCCTGGTGTATGTGATGATTCTAAGCTGTGGATGATAAGCTTAGGATTTGATAGGCTGAGAAAGTTTTTTATGTCCATTTCATCATTTGAAAAAGCACACTGGCTTCAAGAAGACATACCAGAGCTAATCCAGATCCAAATCCTCCCCCTGTATATGAAAATCCCAATTTGATTCCAAGACTTCTTCGTCAAGAGAGCTTTAACACTCCCGTGTTCAAATCCCGTTCATGCCCTGCAATTTTTAAATATCTTGAAGAACTTGATTTTGATGCATGTTTTGAGTTATCATTGTTTGAAACCAAATCCTAAAGTGTTGTTGGTTCCACAGTCCCAATTCTGGACTTTGCTGCAGCTCTTGAAGTCGAAAAATCCAACAAGGCCATTGATAATTTTATTTTAAGACAACTCCAGACAGAAATCGAGGCTTCAAATATCGCTGATTTCCTAGAAGCTGCATCTGCCACCGTTGGATCTTCCGTCACGGCATTCAACTCAAAGAGTCCCATCAAACCACCCTTCATTCCCACTATCTTGTGCAGCCTACTGTCACTTATCAAAAGTCTGCAGTAAATTCACCTCCATCTACTCCTTCTACATCCAGAATCGCATCTCCTTCGCACATCCCTCCTCATACACCTCACACATCAGCTGCACCTACTCCCCCAACATCTCCAAGGCCGATTGAAAATCCACCAAGAGTGATGGCTGCTCGTTTTGCTCCTTTTGCGCTGCCTCAAGTTTTGGATGACATGCCTGCAGATTATCAGAGTAAGATTCCATTGTTCGATGGCACTCCTCAAAGTGGTCCGGCTCAACAGCATGTGGACAGAATGTCAGATTTCTTTGAGTGGTATGAAATTGATGAAGAAAATGTAACAATGAGACTCTTTGTGCAAACTTTCGGCGGTGAGGTAAGAAAATGGTTCTGAGCTTTGGCAGCTAGAATTATTCCTACATTAGATGAGCTTCAAAGACAATTTTTGGATCACTGGGAGGTTAAGAAAGATCCTCTTCAAATCACTTCTGAATATACCAAGATCAAGCGGAATGTTGGTGCGTCCTTGCAAGACTAGTGTAGTAGATTCAACGTGATTTATAATGCAATTCCTGATGATTTAAGGCCATCTAGAAAGTCAGCTTTGCTTAAGTTCCCGGATGGTTTTGATCCTGATATGGCGTATCAATTGTGAGAGAGAGATCCGGCTACCTTAGAAGAGATGCAGAAAATTTATGTTAGTGTTGAGGCAAATTTGAATGACAAGAGAGCTAGATTGAAAGCTGAGAAGAAAGTTTCAATAAAGGAAGAAGCTTCTACGTCATACCAAGTACTCCGCAAGGTAGAAAAGATGATTGAAAGTTTAACACTTGATAATCCTGAACCGTAGGTTCGGAATCCCAATTTCTGTGGCCAGCAGCAGCCACAATTCAGGATCAAACAACGTGAGCAGTGAGCACAAGAACTGGCACCACAACAACAGAAAGTAAAGACACCTCTTCAGCAGAATTTTGTTGGTCCCGAATCTGATGATGAAGAAAATGTAATAGGAGAAGAAAATCACTTCTTTACTCCTGATGATATGCCCACCTTTATCACTGAAGATGATGAGTATGTAGAAAATTCAGCTGTTCAGAAGGATGAGGAAATCTTGGCGAATGACACCGCTCTTGAAGAAGAGTCAGATGAGTATCAGAGAGGTTATATGAATTCTTTGTCTGCCCAGCAACGTCACTATTCACTTAGAAACATAAATGTTCCCATCAATCCAATCCAGAAGAGAAAGGAAGCTCCAGCATCCAAGAATGAGTCACCTGATGCACAAAGGAAAGGAAAAGAGGCAGTTGATCCTACTATCAATAAATCACCATCAGCAGAAAAATCAAATTAGCCAATTGTACCAAAGGATAAAGTTGAAAGAAAAGATGTTCTAGCCAAAGAGGTAGAAAAGATCTCAACTTTTAGTTTAGAAAATGAAATTTCTAAATTGAAAGTTTCCATTCCCTTGACCGAACTAATGAGGAACAACGATTATAGAGGTCAAGTCTCTAAAGTTTTGAATTTTGATCCAATGTTTGATATGGTGAGTGTGGAAGATGATCAACCTGAATTGATGTTTGGACCAGCATTGAATGGTGAGTCTCCAGACAGTGATGTGCAGCCTTTTCATATCAGTTTAAAATTGCATGAGTTTGTGTTGCATAATTCCATGTTTGATTCTGGTGCTTCCCACAATCTTATGCCGAAAGCTATTATGGAGAAGTTAGGTTTGGACATCACAAGGAGATATCACAATCTATTTTCATTTGATTCTAGCAGAGTGAGATGTATTGGGCTTATCAAAGACTTGGTCGTAAGTTTGGATCAGATCCCCACGAAGAATGTTTTGATGGATGTTGTTGTGGCAAACATTCCTCCCAGGTTTGGTATGCTTCTTTCCAGGTCTTGGGGAGCGAAATTGAAAGGGACATTCCAACTAGATTTCTCCTATGCAACGAGGGACATGCACCCACTGAGGGACATGCACCCCGGAGGCCTCATAAAGGTGGCAGACATGTTAGAGAAGAACCGACCACCCTTACAGAATTGCAGGCCTGCCCTCTTTCTGTCTCTTGTTTCCAATTTTAGTCATGTTATGAATTTTGTGAGAAGGTTGCTACTGTTCAAGTCCATCATGATTTCGCTCGCTTATTTGTATTACATTTACATGGTGATCGAGTTACTTTGGTTGGTGTCACTTTCACACTTACACCATATTCTATCTCATTAGCAACTGGAATACCTAACATTGGAGAACCATGGAACAAGAGGCAGAAGATTGACCGGCAACATTATGAGCCATATATAAAACTCGATTTCTTGAGGCAGCTCAAGAGAGTGTTCCCTTTCCGATATCTCAAATATGAATATGCTCCATTAATGAAATTAATCATGAAGTATTTCAATTGTGAACGTCACTTCTCCCGACTATATGCTTATCACATCAGGTTGCTCATGCATTTCACCCGAGTAAGTATGATGAACATTCCTTATTTTATATGCCGGAACATAGAGAGGATGACCGCCCTTGTGCAGCATAAGACCCTGAGCAGCAGTTCAATAGTATTTGCCATTTTTCTCTCATCAAGGTTTTGGTGGTTCATCAACTTGGATTACAAGGTATCACTCGGGATGATTCCATCTCTCGTGACTTTTTCAAAGCTTCACAGGGACCTTCAGAGGTTGGTCATGAGACTGATGGACCTTCTCATCAGCAAGAAGGCCATGATCCACACACTGCTACTATACCGGTCTTCATTACTTATCAGAAGGGCACGAGGTAGTTATTTACAGTAGCAAAGCGAGTGTTATCTCCACCCAGGGTGGAAGGAGCCTCGCTTCCGACATCAGCATCACAGGTATAGGATAGAGGCAAGAGACAATGCAGGACGAGGGGCCTTCAGGTGAGCGAGAGACTGACTTCATTCTCGTTCAGGATGATGTTACAGACATGGGCTCGCAAAATGCTCATCTTAGAGAGACCATCCAGGAGCAGCAGACAGAGATCACAGCCTTGTCCCTTGACTTGGAGAGGGCTAAGTGGACTATGAAATACTTGGAGTAGAGGAACAAACAGCTTGAAGATCAAAAAGAAATCATGGAGCTACAAAACATCCGCGAGAATCGCCAAGCTGCCCAAAGGAGGAGGATTGAGTTCACTACATTGGAGCAAGAGATTAATGATGATCGGGAGTCTTGGCTCGAAAGAATCAAAATCCACCTAGAGAGATTGCTGGGAAAGGCCGATAGGGACAAAGCATTGTTGAGACACATGGCTTTCCATTATAGGGCATGAAATATGAGTTCCAAGGCATGAATAAGGAGTCTAAAAGCAAAATTGAAGAAGGCAATAAAGAAGCAAAAGAGGCAAAAGGAGCATGATCGTCTTCAGATATTGGTCAAAGCCTCTTGAGCCTAGCATGACACTTGATAGAGAAGGTACAACCCAAATTTCAAGAAATTTGGAGCAATTTTTACACTTTTGAAAAATTTTGCACTAAAAAACAGGTTTTGCCTCCTTATGCACCGCGCCACGTGGCGCTCGCTTTTTCTAGAGGGCTCCAAATTTCAAAAAATTTATATATTTGGATTTGGCATGAAAAATCATGACTTTTGGTGCATTTCCAAGAAATTTGGGCAAGTTTTGGGCCCTCAAGAGGTCAAAAACACTCAAAAAAAGGACCTCTCTGCCCTTGTTTTGACACACAGGAAGCTATCTTGGGAGATTGACGTTTTGGAGGGGCAAATGGAGACCAAATTGAACAATTCCACTTGGTTTAGAAAGTAGACAGGTAGGGATTTCCAACGAGCTATCACGATCTCAATCGTGACTCTAGTAAGGGCCTCAAAATCAGCTCCAAAGTGGTACGATGCATAGAGAATCAGGCACGGCGCATAGAGGATTTTTGCCAAATTTTTCACCTTCTAGCTCAGAAATTCGGCCAGTTTTGACTAGTTTTTCTTTTTGATGTAATTATTGACCTATCTTGATTTAACTTGGTGACTATGATGTAATTTTGGCACATAATTACTTGTTCTAGAGGATTCATTCATTAAAAAGTGAAAATTTAATGAATGAATCAGTTTCCTACCTTATAGAGGCAAGTTCTTTGATTGCCTAGATTTTAGTGCTTTGTTTAGAATTGGTTGAAACAGCTCCTAGAATGATGAGCTCGTCCCTAGAGGCATGGGAATGGGTTAGGATGGTATATATCTTGTATTTTCTGAGTCATTTTCAGGGTTGGACACTTGGGATTGCTTGGCACATCATTGTACATTCTATCTATGCATTTTTGGCTAAGGAAACACTAGGATTTTGCAGCACTTGTTGGGATCCATGTGGCTCTGTGTTTTGATGGTGTTTTTCTCTATGTAATTGTAAGTTCATTGATTTTTATGTGTATCATTTTCCCTTCTCTTTTCTTCTGAAATTAAACAAATGAGTGATTAAGGTAGAATCCATTGGACTGCTATGCTTTGCCTTGAAATTTTGTTTAATTTTACATGCTTTCATCTATTTGCGGAGGACTCTTGAGACCCTCTTGCCCTCCTTAGCTCCTCACCAGTCTGATCCATCCATTTATTCATTCTAAAGCATCAAAACAATTGCCTTCCTTGCCCCAATCAGAACTCTACAAAAATTGTGCCTCATCCTCGGACCCAAATTTGCCTCTCCCATTTTCCAACTCAAAACCCCCAAAAACTCAAATTCAAATCCTTGTACTTCATACCTAGCCTAAAATAAGTTTTATTTTAGTCATATCGAGCCCCATCGATTATCCTTTGCCGAGATTGACCCGGAGAGAGCCCTCTCCTGTCCTCGTAGGGCTAGCTACGAGGCTGAGTGTGGTTTGATGTGGACCTAGAAGCTTACCTTTTCAGCGTGAGGTAAATATAGGCTCTAACAGGTATTAGTTAGTTTGAACTTGTAAAAATTTATGATTGTAAGTCTTCTAAGCAAGTATGGTTCAAGCTCAATCAGAATCATGAAGAAGATTAGAAAGTCGAGCAAGACAAACTTCAAACCTTTAGAATGACGTTTGAAATCCTAAGAGTGAGTGAAGAATAAAGCATAGTAGAATACTTCCTCGGAGTTGATGGAGTAACCAAAATGATTAGTGGACATGGTGAAGCTATCAAAGAAGATATAATTGTTCCAAAAGTCTTAAGATCTTTGGCTATGAAATTTAATGCCAAAATATTTTCCATTGAAGAGATGTCTGATCTAAAAAGTCTCACAATTGACCAATTGCTTGGTACTCTCATAGCCTATTAGATGAGCTTAGGAAAAGAGAAGTTTGAACCAAAGGAGACAACTTTCAAGGTGTCCAAGAACGCTAAGGAGCACAAAGACCATCAGGATTGTTCTAGTTGTGAATCTGATCAAGAGTTGGCTCACTTTGCCAGGAAACTGAAGTGTGGCTTAATAAAGTATAAGGGAAGTTTCCCTTCAAATGCTTTGATTGTGGAAGAGTTGGAAATTTTTCATCTAAGTGTTGTTACAAAGAAAGGATAGAAAAGGAATATGATTAGAAGTTCAAAGACAAAGCTCAAAAACATTAAAAGAAGAGGCTCTCTAAGAATAAGGGGATCTACTCCAAAGAGCATAGCTGAACACCAGAGTCAGAGAGTGAAAACCCCTTAGAGGATGAGTCAAATGAGTGGTTAATCATGGAATTTGGAGCAAACTAAAATAAACAAATTATTACACTCTGAAGAAGAAGAAGAAGAAGAAATAGGAGTAGTGTACTTTGAAGGGGAACTCTTTAGTCCTCTTGATGAGTTGAAGAAGGAAAAAGGAAAGAACCAGCATCTAAAAGAGTAGTTGCAACATGCTGAAGAAAGTATGCATAACTCAAAGAATGAGGAATTTGTTTATCAAAAATAAAAACTTGAAGAATCCATTAAAAATAAAGACAACTTAGCTTTTGACTAGAAGAAAAAAAAAACAGGTGAGAAACTAGAAGAAGAGAACATGCATCTAAAGAACAATTTGTTAAAAATAAAGAAGGATATGATCCTGGAAACATGCAAAGAATAAATTATGTCCTCAAATGTAAAATTAAAACAAGTGAAATGAAAAGAAGAAGTTTTTAATGATCTAATACATGAATGGGAAGAAAATTGTCAAAGTCTCGAGGGAGAAGTTGTCTCTCTAAAATGGATCTTGAGAGACTAGAGATCGAGAAGGGTGTAAATGAAAATTTTGTTGAAGGGAAAAGAAAGCTAGATCATATTCTGAATAGTCAAAGGTCTCTAGAAAACAAGACAGGTATGGGATATACTAGGTGACATGAATCTTCTATGAGAAATATGAACTTGAGGTCCATAGGATTTGAGGAACCTCAGAGTTATGCAAAGGTGCATCAAGAAAGAATAAAAGAAGATAAAAAGATAGCAAGCAAGAGAGGAGCCCATCACTGGAACAATAGTTCCAACTCCTTGAATGAGTCATACCAACAGAGAATGAATCAATCAACAAGACAACAAAGGTACCTTCATCTACAATCTCATGAAATTTCCAACTTTAGGTACTCTAATTTATTCACGGTCATTGTTATAAATTTCGTATCTTTGAACCTAAAGTTATTGATTATAGAAGGGTTAAATTCGAAAGAGATGAAGATTCCAGATATAATAAGTATGAGAATTATAGATCTCAAAATTATCCTATTAGAAATATAAATCCCTTCTCTCCTCTGATGGATGATGTTGATTGATTCACATGTAATAAATTTGGGCACAAGGAAAGTGAATGCAAAAGCATATTTGAGTATTCATGTAAATCCCAAAATGGTTGGTAGCCAAATTTTTCAAAGGATAGGAATAATTAGAAATGTAAGTCTAGAAAGAACATGGAATGTGGACTTTCTTTATGAGCACATGATCAAGAAAACAAATGGTATGTGGATAGCGGTTATTTCAAGAATATGAGTGCGGATCTTATTAAATTTTGTCTCTAAAAGAAAAGGACAAAGGGAACAATTTTATGTTTGGCAACAATTCTCCAATAAAAATTAAGGGCAAGGGCATAGTTAGTCTTGATGAAAAGACTAAAGCTCATAATGTACTATATGTAGAGGGTCTCAAGAACAACTTTCTTAGTGTAAGCTAGATGTGTGATAATGGCTATAATGTGACCTCTCGATCCAAATACTTTGATATCCGACATGAAAAGAGTGGAAATCTTGTGGGAAAGGTAGTCAAAACTCCCAATAATGTATATGTGTATGATGATTCCAGAGTAAGTTGTTATTTGAGCAAGAAAAATGAAATTTGTTTGTGGCATAGGAGACTTGGTCATATGAATTTTGATAGTCTAATAAAAGTCAAAAAATTAGGAGCTATAAGAGGATTTCCAAGACTGTTAAGGCCTAATAATTCAATTTGTAAGTCTTGTTAATTTAGAAAGAAAACCAGGACTCATTTCAAGATAAAGGAGTTCTCTTCATCTAAACCTTTGGAGATAATTCACACTGATATTTTCGGCTAGACCAGGACAAAAATCCTAAGAGGAGAAAGGTATTTTATATTTCTTATTGATGATTTTACCATAGCCACATGGATCATGCTCTAAAAACAGAAATTATAAGCACTTAAACATTTTAATACATTTAAATCTCAGGTAGAGAATGAGAAAGATCTAAATATCAAATACTTAAGATCAAACAAAGCAGAAGAATACACTTCAACGGAGTTTGAAGAATATTGTGAAGAGCATGGCATAAGAAGGCAATATTTTGTGGTCATAAATCCACAAGAAAATGGAGAGCTAACATAAATAACCAGACAATTCAATACATGGCCAAAGCTATGATGGATGAAGAAAATGTACCTCACACCTTTTGGAGAGAAGCAACACAAGAAGTAGTGTAACTAGAAAATATAACACAACTCAAACCTAATAGTGATAATACTCCCTACAGGTTGTGGAAGGGGAGACTAGTATCAATAAAACACTACAAGGTATTTGGGAGAATTTTTTTTATAAAAAATAATGATAAAAATCCTAGAAAATTTGATTCTCACACAGACGAGTGTATATTTCTAAGGTACTCTGTTTGAAGTAAAGGATACATATGCTACAACAAAAGAACAAATAAATTTGAGGACTACATTGATATAGTAGTGGATGAAATAATGCTAAAATCAAAGTCTTCCATAGGAGAAATGAACTCAGATGGAGAATAAATTTTAGCCACCAGACTCTTAAATCAAGTAGAAACAGAGGCATATGATGAAGATGAAGAAATAAGTACAAAATCAAGGTCCAAAACTCCCTCAAGGTATGTACCAAAACAAAATCCAGATAGCTAAATTATTGTTGATTAAAGACTTCGTGTTCAAACTAGGAGGAGATTCCTTGGTAGCCAAAGCTGCAAAAAGCTAACTCTGTTATCTCAAATTGAGCCCAAGAATCTCAGTCAAGGAAATGAGGATAAATCTTAGATAAAGGAAATCAATGAAGAGTTGGATCAAATCGAGAAGAATTAAACTTGGGAACTTGTTCCAAGATGAAAATAAAAAAATGTCATAGGCACCAAATGGGTCTTCAAAAATAAGCTAAATGAGCAAGGTCAAATGGCTAGGAACAAGGCTTGCCCAGTCTGCAATGTATATGCCCAAATAGAGGGAATAGATTTTGAATAAACCTTTACACCTATAGAAAGACTAGAAGTTATCAAAATTTTTCTTTCTTTTTTCAGTCATAAAAACATCAATGTGTATCATATGGATGTGAAGTTAGCGTTTCTCAATGGAGATCTAGAAGAAGAAATTTATATTGAGCAACTATAGGGGTTCATGCTCACCAAAATTCAAGGGTTTTTCTGAAAGCTAAAAAAGGCCTTATATGGACTCAAACATGGCCCTAGAGCATGGTATACAAGACTAGATAGATACCTTCAACAACAAGGCTTCAAGAAGGGCACTGTAGATAGAAATGTGTATATAAAAACCGAAAATGACCACCTAATGATTATGGTAGTGTATATAGATGACATAATATTTGGCAATAATATGGAGCGGTTGGGACATCAATTTGCAAACTATATGCATACAAAGTTTAAGATGTCCATGATAGAATAATTTCCTTTTTTCTTAGGATTGCAAAATTTCTAAATCAAAGGGTGGGGTATTATCTCCCAATCAAAATACCCGCAAGAAACTTTGAAGAAATTTGGACTGGAAGATTACAAATCGGTTAGCACCCCCATGGTTACAAGTTGTAAGTTATGTAAAGAAGATGAGACATTGTTGGTTAATTAGACAATCTACATATCGATGATAGGAAGCTTGTTATATCTCATAGCATCTAGACTAGATATCATGCAAACAGTAGGCCTAGTGGCGAGATTCCAAGCTCGACCTCGTGAAAGTAATATCATTGGTGTCAAAAGGATATTCAAATATATGTAAGGCACAGTAGACTATGGGTTGCGGTATGTTAGGAGCAGAGGGTTTAGATTAAATTCCTACACTAATGTTGATTGGGTAGGAAATATTGATGAAAGGAAGAGCAACTCTGGTGTAGAATTATTTTTGGGAGACTTCATAGTGTATTGGGTTAGCAAGAAATAAGACTCCAATTCTCTATCAAATGTTGAAGAAAATTATATTGTAGCTGCCACTTGATGCTTGCAAATTCTTTGGATGAAGCATACCTTGAAGGAAATTAAGGTAGAGTTGATTGATCCAATTCCAATCATGTGTGAAAACACTAGTGCTATCAGCATCTCTAAGAATCTCGTTATGCACTCAAAAACCAAGCACATTCCTATCAAGTTTCATTTCTTAAGAAAACAGGTGGTTGCTAGTGTTGTTCAACTTGAATATGTGGCCACTAAATAATAGCTTGAAGACATCTTTACAAATCCACGTGCAAGGGATCCCTTTGTGTATCTCCAACAGTGGATAGGATTTGTGTCTCTTCCTCCCAAATGAATCAATTACAATGAGTATTGGCAACTAATCAACTTGCAATATCAATTGAACAGTCAACTACAGTGTTTCAGGGGGAGACTTTAGAAGGATCATTTGCCATTGATGACAAAGGGGGAGAAGATTAGTAAATACAAGGAGAAGAACAACAATGAAGAAAACCATGTTTGGTTTCAAGGCAAGCTTAGTTTGTTGCTATCAATGCTAAAGGGTGTTATTGTTGTAAAGTGGTATTGATGTCAACTTGACTAGAATTGAGGTTAGAGGCAGTAGTTGTTGCAATTGATGAGCATTCTATTCAGGGGGATTCCCATGGTTGTTGCAATGTTTTGTATAAAACGATCATAGTAGAAACCTTAGTGGAGAATCCATAAAAAGATGACTATGATGGCTGGGGAGTCCCATGGTTGCTGTGATTTTTTCTAAAGAATCATTATAGTAGAAGGTTTAGTGGAGAAGCCATAAAAATATGGCTATGATGGCTAAGAAGTACCAGAATTTGGAGGAGATTATGTCTAAAGAGATCAACTCAGTTTCTCCTAAAAGTGGCGTAGTTGGAAATTTCCTAGAAGGATCTTTCTAACAATATGTAGAAGTCTACAAATGGCCCTTTGGATCAAAAGTTATGATTATTCAAACTAAGGACTTTGAAGCTACTATTTAGAATCCCTTAGTAGCAGTTCCCAAAACTCCAAAAGGCCCAAAATCCCAGAGGCTTATTTAAAATGTTATGGGATTACATTGAGCCTAGATAGCAATAAGCCCAGAACCTTGGAAGCCAAGAAGCCCAGAAGTTTATTTTAAAAAAAAGTTACGGGATGGCATCAACCTAGGGTAGTGGGAAGAATGGAAGTGTGAAAGCCTGAAAGTTAGTTTAAAAACGGGTTACGAGATGGCATAAACCTGAGGTAGAAGGAGAAGCACCTGGAAGCCTGGAAGCCCAAAACCCGGAAGGAATAAAAAAAAAAAGAGGATAAAGAGGAAAGATTTATGATGAATAATAGAGATGAGTGATGGAAGTTATTGCTAACATTTGATAGTCTGTCAAATATCGAGAAACATGCCCAAGACTTGGTTTTGTAAATATTTCATGTGTTCTAGTGAGTAAAGGCCTTTGAGCCATGAGTGATACAAAATACTATGGGGAATCGTTTGAAGGGGCTTGAGCCAAAATCAAATGAAAGGTGCCAAGAAAAGTGTTAAGGACAAGTGGGCCAGTGCCCAAAAGCCAGTAACTCTTGTGAAATTATATTTAAAGAAAAGTTACGGGTACCAGGGCTTCTGAGATCTAACTCATATAGTGGCATATATTTAAAAATATGAATGATTCGACAGCTCCTTGGGTCATATTCATGGATGAGCTGGCAACTTCAAGGCACAATATACAGAGAACGAATGGGTCAATAGCTAAAGTAAATGTGCATAGAGAGGTTGGTGCCATTGTAATAATGGAAACTGTTGAAACAAGCCTCCATTTGTTTCACTTGTACGCTAGGAGAAATTTAATGAGTAAGATGACTTGGGGACTCCATACTAGTGTGTTTATGAGCTCTAATGGTGTGCTACAACTAGAGTAGGAAGAAGAGACATATATTAAGTACATTTTGAGATGAGGAATGTATAACAAAGTGATATGCGTAGGCTTAATTCAATAAAGGTTCGTGTTCAGTGTGTAGCATAGATTGGGATTAAATTCTCACATATGGAGAATCCACATGTGTCCATTCTTATATTTAATATAGGGTCAGTGGCCTTGAAATTTTCATGGGACAACAACATATAGTACCATGTTGAAGCATGCTATCAGGCACTGAGCAGCAAAGACAATATGAGGACAACAGAGACAGTGTCGAGCTTCACGTAGTAGATGAACAAATCTCAGGGATTTCCTTTGAGAAAGATGGAGGAATACAATATTTATGTTGACCCTGAGTGAGTGAGGTGCAAAGAGTTAAGTGTTGAGGGCTAACTCTGTTTAAAATAGAGCATAGGATTGAGACTAGAGGTCGTTGAGCAATGAAGCTACAGAGTTGAAGGGAAGGAGCTGGTACAACAATGGATCAGGTTTATATTCTTGAGCATATGTATTTAGCCTTTGTTTTCAGCTTGAAAAATATATGAAAAGTATAATAGTGGCTAGAGTAGGAAATGACTTGCATTCATAAGAGGGTGGTTCCTCTTGGCAAGTGGTGCCTTACTATTTGAATGGGGTTGGGGCCTCCTATAAGTGGGTGCTCACAAACAAATTGATGCAATTAAGTGGGTGCTTAATTTACATCGTAATAACAAATAGATTGGTGGTTTTTTCCCTTTGGGTTTCCACGTAAAAATACCAGTGTCATCATGTGTGTGTTTCTCAACTAATGAACTGTGTACTCATAGGAATGGTTTGCTTTTATACATGTTTATATTGTAGTTTGAATGCTATGATAAAAAAACTAGTGGAAGTCAAAGAAAGTATAATCACTGAAGATAAGCTTTAATAACCTCACAATTATTTATTCTCCCCACTCTCAGTATTCCTTATCCTAATAAGATTTTTGTGTGTTCTCACCTTCAGAAGTTAACTTCAAGAGCGAAGTTTCAGGAAGTGACATCAATGGAAAATAGGGATCTTGTTAGCAAGTTAGTGTTTCCATTGATTTCGCCTGATGTATGTAATGTATCCATGAGTCTTATGTCATGTACTAAGTCCTATATATTTTTTTCGAAAGGTCTTCATGATTGCTAAATTGAGGCTTCTGTGATTCATATCAATTTTATGAGAAATTTTTCAGCGTAAATCACATGAAATTCTTCATGATGTCAAGTTGTTTGTGGAAGGTCATCATGATGTATTAAGATCACTCTTAAAGTTGAGCTACAAGTTTTATGTCACTTTATGCATGCCATGTAATCATCAATTCTATGCTCTGCAATGAATCATAAGAATTTTTTCTAAAAAAATCAAGATGTTTCATGGTGCGAAAATTCTTGGGGAAGGTTGTCATATTGTCTCAAACATCCACCTGAAGTTGAGCTACTGAAATCCTTAAGGAAGGAGGTGTTAAGTGGAGTAACACATGTAAGTTATTGAAAGCAGTGTTAGTAATGCTAAAGAGAAGCCTAGGAGGGTGTGTTATAGCAAAAGAGATGAGAAGAAAGGGTTTCTTACTCTATTTTAGTGATTTCTTCGAATTATGCATGCACTTTAGATGTTTTTTTTTATTTTTTCTAATGGTCTTTGTTTAAGAATTTAGATTAAAAAGGTTGGGAATGTTTGTGTATATTCTAGAAGGAGGTTAAGGGGAAGAATATTTCTCATTAAATGAATTTAGTGGAAGATAAATTCAAGGAGAAAATTTCAATGATCCAAACCAATTCCATGGTATGAAAAAAGTTTTTGAGTGCTCCATCACCTTACGCATTCACTGATTTAACCATCACAGAAAATTACAAATAGGATAAGACTATGAGAATTTTTGGCTGGTTCATTTTGAGTGTGAGAGAGTTTCTGTGCATTGTGTACTAAGAAGAGAATTATCTATATTCAATGTTTGTAGTAGGTTGTAGTAGGTTGTGCAGAACTTCAGAATACTTCAAAAATCAGATATCGGTTGTGGATCATATTTATGTGTAGGGATTGAAGACTTGTTTTGAAGGGAGTGTGTGAATATTTTTTCCATTTTTAGGAAGGTGGCTTAGTGAAAGCTAAGAGTCATTCATTGATGTCATCATTTGTATTTTTAGTTGGGTTTTAGTCTAGAATATCTTTCTAATTGTTATAACTATTTGTGTATTGACATTGTGCCCTCAAATTGGTGCATGTAGATCGTTCTATTGTAGGAGTGGTGGCTCCAAGTTGGTGGTGGCCAACTAATCTCACTTATAAGGACTACGGTGTAATTTCTAGTGGAGGCTAGTTAGTGAAAGTAAATGAGAATATTTTTAAGCAATAGAGAATAAGAAGCAACAAATAGTTTAGTGGTTTTTTACCCTAGGGGTTTTCCACCTAAAAATCTTGGTGTCTTCATGTGATGTTATTTATGCTTTATGTCTGCATGATTCTCTCCTTGTTCTATTGAATTTCATATTTTGAATTTTATTTGCAGAAAAAAATTATATTATTTGTACAATATTGATTCACCCCCACACCCCCCCCAGTAGTGCTAGTTTATAGCAATTTCTATCACATAACTTTATTAAATAATAGTAGTCTCAACTTCCTTCATCACATATAGGTATGGGAATTAAACTCTTGTGATACATTGACATATCTAAAAACAAAAAGCACAAAACCACTGAATAATACTTTGATATAGTTTGTTCAACACCTAATCCTCTAAGGGTTGGTGTGAAGCTGAACAGTCAAAGGGAGTCCAAGAGGGCACTTGGAATATGAAACTAAGGGTCACTCTAATGTATTATAAATATGTATAATTGTGAATAATAAGGTATTCAAGGTATATCTTTCATATATTTGGTCTTCACCATGGTGATGTTTAACATGGTATCAGAGTGAATGATTGTTGGTCCTGCTCCAATTTGAGCCATTCTTCTTGTGGCCTTGCCCAACCACTAGCTTTGTGGTCTTCATTACCCTATGGCGCCTGCAACTTAGAAATGATAGCATATAAATTTACTTGAACCTAGTGCTTAGAACTTATCAACATTATCCATCCTCACCAAATTAAAAGGTGTAATGTCCCTGCGATGTACAGTTATTAAAATATTTTTCTACCACCTCTATGAGTCAATTTCTATTTGTGCTCTGACTATCAAAGTGAAAGTTTATGTTTTTGGCTTTGTCACATTAATTTCCCAACTAAAACGATTGGACCGATCTACTTTTTGAATGTTAGGTTGATCATTCTACATCCATATCAAACTAAACACCTCCTGATTGAGTGTTGGTGTTTCCTCCTTGAATTAATTTCCTGTGCATGGAATCTCTGCAAATTTTTGAGTGCTAGAATCAATGTTGAAGGTGTAATTATTCTACATTGAAAAGTTTGTGTGAGTGTCATTGAAGGGAGCAGCGCTTGAGTGAGCATTCAAACTTGCAACTGCCTCTTGTGAACTTTGCTGAGGAAATTTTAAAGGAATGTTGGGTTTTGTATGTCTTGAAGAATCTCGAGGTTCCCATTTCTGCCTTTTGAACAAAGGTTTTGCATCAGGCAATTCTATTGAAGGCAACAAAGACAGGATATACTTCATTGCATTAGCATATCCTAAACAAACTGCGCCTAATTTTGACGGCCCTACTTTCTCTTCTATGTATAATTGTGTAGCTCCTTTGGACTGATCTTCACAAGAGCTCTCCCTTCCCAGTTCAATTTTGTATTCACTATCCAAATGATCACATCCTTCAATACTAGTAGGAATAATATTTGAATTATCAGAAGGAAACACATTCACAATCTCATCTTAGGAAGAAGGTTTCTGGTAACTCCCTTGAAAGAATCGATATACTCGTGCTTAGTATTGTACCTGGGATGCATTCATAGATTTCAAGGGTTGCACTTTTTGGCTCTCAGACCATTAGTTGAGTATCCATTCAGTGGATTTTAGAATAGAAGCAAGACACTGAGTTGTCAGCGCCTAACGAAAACCCATATTCAAAAGTTGATCCATTTAATAAATGCATTGGATCAACCTAATGTTATTGCATAGTCGTGCTTAAAAAATTGTAAGATGGATGTGAAAAGTAAGCTTTGCTTCTTTGGTGCCCCCATCCTCCTTGGAAGAAGCATCAACAATTGAGGGCTTTGTTGTCCTCTTTGCCTCGAGCTAGCCAAAATTTCTCTTGCTGGTGCATATATGGGTTTGCAAAGGTACAAATTTCTTTGTGTGGCAAGATTTAGTTCTCATTATCCTACAACTTTGGACCGATTTTTCAAGTTATGTCATTTCGTGGAGACTTTTTGTGATCAGGAGCTCAGGATCAAGTGTCGTAAAATGGTCAAAAATGAAAGTGCTTAGAACTGGTTCAAACCTAAATTACTGGATAGAGCTCGTCCTCCTAATTCCGACGCCACAAACGGTTTGAAAAACGGTCTCCGTATGCAGAAGTTATGCCAAAAACAAAATCGCCCAATGACTTAATTTTTGAATTTTTTCAAAAAAATCAAAAAAAAAAAAAAGAATATTCCACAAAATATTCCTTGGAATATTCTAGGGAATATTCCTTTTGGGCAGCGAATGGCAAGTTTCCACGTGGTAGGCCCAGAGGCCGCCACGTGGCCCAGGGTGACGTGAGTGTATATTTGGGTGCAGTTCAAAAGTTGGGTGTATGTAGGATCGAACACAACCTCCCACGTACTAATGCTACGCCTTACCATTGCACCAGAACTGTGGGTCTTGTTAAGTGGACCGGAGGACTTCTAATGGAAGTTTGATTTAAGTTTCGGGGGCCCAAAAGGGGGCCAGCCCCCCATACCACATGACCGCAGCGCCGAAGAATCGTGGGCTTGAGTCCTTAAACCGCGCGGGTAATGGCAACAGTCACTGCTTATTCATTAAACGTGTTCACATATGCGGGTTAAACGGTGCATTAAACAACCGTCGGCGCGAACTCCAATGCAAACTACCAGCTCGAGATTTTCGGTCACAGGCAGGATTTATTGGCAGTTAACTGACATTCAAGTTGGCGGATTTTTGGCGGAGTGCTCCAAAAATGGCGGAATTGCCTATTTGTCGGGGTTATATGGCAGTTAGCCAGTTTTAACTGGAGTTTTTCTAGGGGCAGACTGAAGAAACTTTAATGAGCCATAACTTTGGCTAGGAAAGTCCTTTTTGGACGATTTTTTTATTTATTTTGGGTCTCTTCGACCTTATAAAGCCATTGGCACAGTTTTCACAGTCATCTGAGGTCATTTGCAGGTGATTTTGCTTCGTGGAAGTTCCAGGAGCCACAAGGGCCAAATTAGTTTGTGATCTGCATTGGGATGTGTGCAGCCATTGAATGTGGAACAAAGGTCATTCCTGAAGGTTTTCAGCATTCTGAATCCATTTCTACAGTTCGTTTTTCCTGTTGAGGCATTCTTCTCACTGTTTAGCTTCAAAGAAGCTTTCAGGGCCACAAGGGCCATTTCAGTGCTTGAGCTGTTTGGGGGCTATGTTCATCCATTTTTGGTGATTCAAAAGACTATGTCTGCTATTTTCAACCTTCTGAATCTAATGGAAGAGGTTTCAGAACCAATTGAGGTCATCTTCACCTCGAAATTCTCCATGCAATTTTAAAGGGCCATCAAGGACAATTGGGGAAAGTACTGTATCAGTTACAATTTCACTGTTTAGTGCTTGGGAAAGAGCATATTTAGCTAATTCCTATCTTCTGATTCTATATTTACAGTTAGATCTATCTTTCGAGACACTAATATTCTTGTATTAGCCTTTGTAGCATTTTTAATACAAGAGGACAAGCCTAGTTGGAGAGGCTTGGTCCAGCAGATGTAGCCCAAAGGGGTGAACTGTATATTATCATTTCAATTCTTAATTTGCTGAAGATGATATGCTAAACAAAAACTGATATAAAATGTTAAACAACAAATATCAAAATTGCATAACACATAATCACCTATCAGCTGCAGAAAGTTATTTGTCTTATTCTGCAAGACATCAAACTTCAAGTATGTGTATGTCAAAGACTTCTAAGTGTTTACTTTGTTATTTCTTTAGGCAGAGCCTATAGAGGGCTAGGTACCCTCTGGAACTCATCCTCTCTTTAGAGGTGACAAGTACGGTGAATGCCCCTACAGTCTATCTCTGTATAAGAAATAAGAAGTTTTCACCTTTTTAGAGGTCACTTGGAATGTATAACTCACATTTGAAATTATGGAAAATGGATACCTTGCACCCTTAAACAAGTACATTCCATTTTCAGATCATTCTAAGCAAGGACAAGTTGTATATTCTCTTTCATGGGCGTGTTATCTCTACATCTCAAGCTTATACTCACTCTACTCAGTGTGCCAAGCACTTATTCTCCCTAGAACATGATTTCTTACATTCAGATTGCAATGTATGGCTTAATGGGTACATGAGATCTCATTCTTCATATCTGGGCAGCGTATCTCTATGAAGTTTTTTAATATCTTGCAGTTGGAAAGTTCCATCACAACTGCAGAGCATAGATATAGTTATTGTGCTCATCACAGCAAAAAGGTTTCAACTTTCTTGCCATGGTGGGAAAGAAATGTAGAAAATATGACAAGCCATCAATCAAGTATAAAACCCATGATGCCATTTTGTTAAAGGGGCAGTCAACCTGTGCCAAAAATACGAGTTTTAATTGGGAAGCAATGACCACTCCACTTGATGTCACTATGATCTAGAGCTCTCTTCCAAAGTGTTTTTTCGAGAGGCACTAGATCGCCAACACACTTGAGACAAATTTATATTGGAAACAATGATTAAGTAGGTCTTTTCTCGTAAATTTTCTACTAGTTAACAATTTTATTTGTATCTACTGATTATTAGGACCATATATTTAAATGCGTTATATTCCTCTCAGCTTTGCGCTGAGTTGAAACTCTTTTTGGGTGTCATTTTCTCTTTTTGAGACCAGGGCTTTTTTTGCATCTGGAAGATTGTTCATAGTCTTTTTCTACTTGGAGTCTACTCCTCTTCTTAATGTGCTAAGAGTAATCTTCTTAATGTGCTGAAAGTACAAGTGGGTATATTTTCCTCACTATCATATCATTTGTTTAAGTAATGGTCAGAATTGATAATTTATTAGATTTATTAGGAACTCTAATCATTTCAATTGTTGAATGCACAGTAAAGTTAGCAAAGACACTCTCACAGATATTCAAACCTCTCTGCAAAATGCATAAGAGGATATAATTTCTGCATCTTGAATCTCAACTTTAGCAAGAAGAATTAGGGCAATGGAGTCATCATTCTGAACATGTTTATGTTCAAATCATTGAGACACACTCCCATTAGCAGCAAGAATATAAAGTTGAGGCTGATTCAAGAGCAGATGTGCATGCAGATTTAGACGTTCAGCCTACACTTCCCAAGCCCATCATTAGACCTTGGGAAGAGATTCTCCATAATAAGCACAAAACTGGTCTTAGATTGTGACAAGGATGTGTCCTTTCATATTCCAGTTTACTCAAAGTCCATTGAATTTCAGAGTGTTGGATTAATTTATGACAGTTCATCCTCAGTTGCTCCAGATTCTGCTCCTCTTCCACAACAGCAACAACAAATTTTTAAATGCCTACATTATGACCGAGTTGGCCATATGAAATATCAATGTCATAAAATAACTCATTCTTCAAATAGATGCTTCAAAAAAACGTTTCCTGCAAGAACAAAGATTCAACTTGGATGGATCGCTTCTTGGCAATGGGATTCAACAACCAAGAAGATATTTTAGTCATATGTCAAAATTTCTTCTAAAGTATTGAACAATATTGTTGTTGAGTTTTCTCCATCTTCTCACCTTGTATATGACGGGGGGGGTGATGTTCATATACAAGATTTAAAGCTTCATCAAGCAAGCCTGAGACACAACCTAACATATCAGATTCAGAGTTGTGGCTAGATACAAAGATGCCCCTGAGCATGCCTTTTGTTGGTGGTCATCCTTAAACCATCTATGCAGGGTTGAGACATCCCTTTTTAGGTTGAGATTCTCCCTCTTCAAAGAATTAGGGACACTTCCTCTAGAAGAATACTTCAACTTTTTTTCGAGTTTTGGAAGAGTTCTAGGAATTATATTAAGCATTCCAGAGTTGGTGGTCATCCTTAAACCACCACAGGCTATAGACCTCCCTTTTTCAGGTTGAAGGTCTCCCTCTCCAAAGCATTAGGGACACTTCTTCTAGTGGAATATTTCAACTTCTTGCAAACTTGGAAGAGTTCTGGGCACTAAGCATTCCAATGCTAGTGGTCATCCTTAAACCACCACCTTATGCCAACATTTTAGAGAGCACATTCATCCTAATGCTGCCCTGCATTTTTGCACATTTTGTATTACAACTCTCTTCTTGGACTCATACATACCCCTTCGGATTAGGGGGGAAGTTGGACACCTAATCCTCTAAGTGTTGGTGTGGAAGTTGAACAGTCAAAGGGAATTCAAGAGGCCACTTGGAATATGAAACCAAGGGTCACTCCAATATATTATAAATATGTATTATTGTGAATAATAAGGTATTCAAGGTTTATATTTCATATCTTTGGTCTTCACCATGGTGATGTTTAACATAGTTTATGCAATAGATACTAATGTTTCATTTTAAGTGACAGATCTTGTATATGATGGTTTAGTGGTTTCACTGAACCACATAACTGAATGAAAGAATTCAACACCATATCATGATAAGTTTCTTTTCAATATCAAATCATTTAGTACTCATAATTCCATGCACTGATGAGGTGGAATCCGAGAAAGGGACCACTCAACCTTTCATAATTTCTCTACAAGTATACTGATATTTTCACATGAATATTTCTCAATCTATTCTCGTGTAGACAACTATGCTTCCAACCACTCTTCAAACATTTTTGTGACGATATGTAGTTTCTCTTCTACCATTTTTGTTGATCTCTGAAGTTGCATGTGGGTTTTCATATTTTCTAGTGAAATGTGTATTTTCTCTTTCGAGAATCCACCCAACTCACTATTCTTGAGTCTACTTGACCTCTCCTAAACTTCACAGAACATCTCATTAAAATAGGGATGACTTCCATTTTTAGAAATTACATTGTTTGTTTGCTTCAACAATTCACTTCTTCATTTTACCTTCATTATTTCTAATGTGGTCTTATTATTGAAAAGGACCTTTCTATTATTGCATTGTTGTAGGATATTCTACAAGCATTAACATACAATATTAGGAATGAGGACCGAGGTACAACAAAAAATTGTTTGAATTTATTCTTATTTGTCAAATTTCCAAAATTTTATTTTGGAACCTCAAGTCTCCTAACGATTCCTATGCATCACTCATGGTAGAATATATCAAGCTATATTGTATCACGAGTTGTTCAGTGATATGGTAGTATCCAAATAGACATTAATCTTCCATGTCTATATGCAAATTTACTATATTTCATTGGTTCAACTTCTAGTACCATAAGTTTCTCTGCATTTTCATTGAAAAAGTGACATTTTGACTTCAAAGAATGTAATTTATCCTTAGTTGAAATAATATTTTTTTCAAGTGCAACATTTTCAATAACCAAAGCATTTACCTCGCATTCTTAAATTGTCTATTTCACTTTGCAAATGTTTGTTATCTTCTTTGACTTCACTCAACCTCATTTCAAGCATGTTGATTTTATTTATGGAATCTCAAAATCGATTTGACAATGCTTTATTTGTTGGGTTGGGTTATATTCTTTCCACGACTAACCTATGTAGTGAACCGAGGGGTTAGAGGGGGCATGGATCCCCCCTTCATTGCGCAGCAAGCGGGTCATGGGGGGGGCGGCAGCCCCCCCTATCTGGGGGGTTTGATGAGGGCAGGTAGCCCCCCTCTACAGGGTCTAGGGCAGCGCCCCGGGAAAAAAAAAAATTGGACCCTATATTAGGTTGGGCAGACCTACCTATGGTTTTTTGGTCCATGGTTTTGGATGCAATGGTTTTCGGTCCATGGTATTGGATGCTTCGGCATGTATAAATATATATTGTAACATTGAAAGGAACATAATGAAAAATCAAGCTGGTAGTCCCGGTTTTGGGATCTAGGGGAAAATCTCTGTGTATGTGTGTTTTATGTGTTATGCTCTTGCATTGTTTATTTTCTGTGTT
>APFE030574480.1:0-51443 GCA_000404065.3 Pinus taeda
ATGAAGATTCTTGCAGCTAAGATACTTCTCAAAAATATGGATTTGAAACGCAAATTGGAGGATGATGAAACCCCAAAATGTAATGTTGATCTATTGGCGCTCTGGGTTTTGAGGAAATGGTTCCTCTGCTGAATCAAAATTTATCAGGTATGTGAGAAGAAGATCAAACATTAGTCCCCATGGTTAATGAGTGGGTTGCAAAATATTTTTGAAATATTCCTAAAGTGGAGAAAGACAGGTATTCTACAACCTATCTTCAATGGAAATCTAAAAAGAGGATTGTACCAGGAGATCTTGTATCTCAAGCTTTTCAAGCATACAAATACAAAGGTAAATAGATTTTTCCAAAAGAACAACATAAGGAGACTAAGAAGAAGATAACAAAACTGAAGTGTGGACCTAGGAAAAACATGGGGATAAACTAGGGCACTACAAAGTAGGCCTTAGACAATCTAGAAAAGGGTTTGCAAATTGGCATCCCTACATAAATTAAAATTCTCTCATGGAATATAAGGGGCCTCAATAGGCCTCAATAGTAGAGGTAAGAAACATTATCTTAGCGATCAAATCAAAAAGGAAAATCCAGTGATAGTAATCTTACAAGAAATAAAATCGATAGGTCAAAAAATGGACATTGTAGCCAAATTTTGTTGGAAAACTTATAAATACACTTCCATTAATGCAATTGGGCAGGCACGTGGGATAACAGTTTGGTGCAATCCTTGCTTGGTACTCTTCAAGGACTAGTTTGCATCGCATAACATTCTAAGAGGTAAATTTTGACATGTGGGAACAAAGGAATTTGTATATCTATCACTGGTCTATGGTCCCTCACTATCCTTAGCAAAGCGATCTTTCTTGAAGTAGTTACAGACTATGATGAAATCGGTATACAATTCCCTCAAGGTTGTGGGTGGTGACTTCAATATCATTAGATCACTTCAAGAGAAAAATGGTGGTAATAGTTGGCTGGACTCTATGTCAATGGAGTTCGATGAATTGATAGAGACCTTCTGTTTAGTTGATATCCCTTAGTTGATATCCCTATAATCAATGGTTGCTTCACTTGGAACGATCGTAGGGGGGGAGGAATCAAATATATTTTCGATTAGATTGCTTTCTCTTATCAGAAGGGATCATTCAAAGAGATCTTTTTATTGAAGCTTTTTTACTGCGATGTATCGGTTTGGATCATCGGCTAGTTAGACTAGAAATTGATCTAAAAGAACCTACCTTAAACTGTCCCTTTCGTTTTGAGAATTTCTAGTTTCAATCAAAAGGATTTGCAAACTAGTTAAAGGAGTGTTTGGAAGGTATACATGTTGAACATTCAACTAAGATGAGAGGATGAAAACCTATGTAAACAAAAATCTAGAATTGAGTGGCTGAAGGAAGGAGATCGAAACCCTAAATTATTTCATACAGTGACGATCCAACATCCTAAATAACAAAATATTATCCATTCTAAACAAGGAAGGTAGGAGATATATTTCCCAATATGGAAGAGAACATCAATTAATACATTACTTCAATGGCTTGTGGACAAATCTTGGGTCACAGTCTCTTGGATTTCTCAATTCCATTATTCATCATATTCCAAGGTTGATTAATCAAGAACAAAATAAAGCATTTATGAGACTAATATACTTGATGGAAGCAGAAGAAGGAGTTAAGAACATGCCACTAATCAAAGCATCTAGTCTCGATGGGTTTATCACAGATTTCTATAAGTCATGTTGGAGCTTTATGGGGAAGGAGATCCATAAGGTATTGGAGGAATCATTACAAACTCAAAGAATATTTTCAGTACTGAAAGAAAATTTCATCTCTTTGGCACCAAAATCTAATAAATCTAAGAGCCCGGAAGGCTTTTGACCCATAACACTTTGTAATGTAATTTACAAGATTATTTCCACACTGATAGTGAAAAGATTGAAGCCATTACATTGAAATATGATATCTCCAAACCAAACCAATTTTGCAGAAGATAGGAAAATTATTGATGGTATCATAGTAGTGCAGGAGATAATCCACTCTTTGAAATAATCTAAGCACCTCGATGTTCTCACAGAATTCGATTTATTCAAAGCATATGATAGAATTGGCTAGTCGGTTTTATTTCAAGTATTACAAGCTTTTGGTTTTTCAAAACAATGGTTGCAATGGGTGGGATCATTAATATCTACAATTTTTTACTCTATTATGATAAATGGATCTCCATTGCAAACCATTCATCCCTTGAGATGCATTAGGCAGGGAAACCCTCTACATCCATTCCTCTTCATAATAGTTATGGAAGGGCTCAAGAGATTGTTTCAAAATGTAGGAGAGGAAGATTATATTTATGGTCTTCGATTGTATGGGAAGGACATCGCAATTACTCATCATCAATTTTTTGATGATGTAATGTTGTTTGGACTCCCTAAAAAAAGAGAGGTGGTATGGTTGAAGAAGTTCCTCCAAATATTTATGTCTTCCTCAAGTACTGAAATTAATAAGGAAAAAAAGAAATTATTCGTCTTTAGGTGCCCGGGTGCAACAATGTCTATGCCAGGCAGCATGACATACTTGAGGAACAATACCATCTAAATAATTGGGAGTATCGATAGTACTAAATTACCATAGAATGTCCACATGGGAAAATATATTGGAGAAGGTGTGATGAAGAATGAATAATTGGGTGACTAGGCATCTAAATTTTCCTAGTCGACTCATCATGGCAAAAGAAGTTCTCCAAGATCTTCTAAATTATCAACTATCATTAATGCCAAACCCGTCTAGAATTTTTCATACCCAAATATCTCTTTGGAAAAAAATTCTTTAGAAAAGATTGGCCTCAACAAATAAGTGGGCCTTGGTTGGCTGGGAAAAGTTAAGTTTATCAAAATTTTCAGGCTGTTTGGGGTCCTTTTCCTGTGATGAAGGCCTATGCAATGAAGTTATCGTGGCAATGGTTACAGGGAGTTAACCAAGTTTGGAATAATATTTGGGAGAGGAAATACTCAGTGCTCACTCAACCAAAAAATAGATTACAAATGCATGGTTCTATAAAAGGTTTAGAAACTTGGAGTTGGGCATATGAGGTGAAGGATTTGGTGAAAAATATGCCTTCTGCAAAATAAGATATGGAAAATAAATTTATTTTGGGAAGACTCATGGTAGCAATATCCTCCCTTAAGTAAAATCCAAAATTTCAATGAGATTAAATCATGGAAACAATCACATGGATAAAATAGTGGAATATTTTTGGAGTAATAGGGAACCATTTCATGGAAAAATTGAACTGAATAGGGAAACTTAAATAGTTCATTATCTTGGGATGACTTTCACAGTGATTTTAAATGAATAGGGATAAGAAGCTCTTCTAAACATGATATACTGGATAGGGGGAAATGACAATTAGGTATCTTTTTCAGTAGGAGAGCCAAACTCTATATTACTTTGCATGCCACCTCATGCACATAATTATATTTGGTGGAATATATGGAATAACTGTAGATGGCCCAAGGTATATACTTTGCTTTCGTTGGTAGCATGGGGTCGAGTGCTCACTTGGGATTTCTTGCAAAGGAAAGACTTTGAGGGTCCATCTAGATGCATGTTATGTTTGCAAGATGAGGAGTTAGAAAACCACCTCTTCATCTCCTGTATTTTTTTGCAGCGAATTCAAAATTTTTTTTATGCTTTGTTTAATTGTGCTTTGCTGATTACAATGGATATCAAAATTTGGATGATTGAATAGTGTCAAACAAAACCTAAGCACCCATGGATTTTAAAGGCATGGAAACTCATTAGGGATAGGCCTTCAAATTGTTGCAATAAAAGGAATTCATTTGTTATAGATTCATGGGGGTTCTCAAACAACGATCAATATGGTGCAAAAACTCCCCTTAGGTTATTTTCCTGATAAAATAATGAATAGCTGGGACGTTCAGGAAGTTACAAATAACATAAGATATCAACTGTTAACTTTTGACAATGTGATCACAATCCATGCCAAATGGGAGGGTAACAATATGGCTAGATGTATAGTTAAATGGGGAAGTTGTGAGAAGGATTTAGCTTTGGATGAGGAATAAATTTTTTTGCAGCAACATGATTCTCTATAGGAATTGCATTTGTGGTTGGATCAAGATCAAACTAGAGGTCACGTGATGATGGAATAACATAAACTAGTGGATTCTAGCAATTGATTCTACCCTCCAGTAATTGGCATGCAAAAGGTTCATGTGGACAAATTGTATTTGTCCTTTGGAGTGAAAGCCATGGCCTCCACTTGGTCTATGAAAAATAACATGTGTTGGGTAGTTAAATTCACATATTCTTGTTATAGATAAAAGGGTGGTGGAATTAAATGTGCAATGTTGGATGCCCATGTATTTGGGTTTCCTCAACTTGCTCGGCATTCTATCTATTTCCCTAGTGGAAGTATGGATATGAGGCAAGAGCTAGGATGATTGGATGTGGCTTAAACGTTGTCTGGCAACTTCTTGTAAAGAATTAATGCCTCAATCATGTAAGGTAAAGGGATGGAGGATCCAAGGGAAATAAAATACTTTTGGCATATTCAGAGTGCCTCCTTTCACCATGGCCACATGCTCCTTATAAATAGATGCAAGTTAGTAGTTGGGTATCATGTGTTGTTTGAAAGTTGAGCGGGGTGAATTTGCATTGTTTCCTTTGGGTCAGTATTGAAGTCTAGAATTGTTTCTTTTTTACTATCATTTTCGCCCTCTTATTTTATCTTCTTTCACCTTCATATAACCATTTTTTACCAAACACAACATGTTTAAGGTCAAGTTCAACTCTCAAAAAGGTATTCATCATCCATAATTAGAATCTTTGTTTCTTAACGAATTATGATGAAAATATTCTCACAATTATGGAATTACAAATATTCTGCAACAGATGTTTGTTATTGCAATAGAATCCACTGTTAGATAGGATGCAATAGTCCAGTAAAGGGAAAAAGAATTTCTCTTTAAATTTCCTATTCGAAAATTTTGGATGGTCTTGTCGAGATTGGTAGGAATAATGGTTTTTCTCACAGATATGAATTCCAAGGTGGGAGCGGTATCCCCCTCCTTCCGTAACGTTGTGATAGGAAATTCAAATGAGGAATAACCAAAAATTGGGGCTGAAAGTTGTTTTTCTGGAACTCAATAGCTTTCTGTTACGGTAGAATTGTGGGAAAAGGGATTGGGGGAAAATGTGTTCCCAAAGCCCCACAAAACCCAAAATTTATCATACCCGTAAATTTTCTTGTTGATCAAAAGAAGGGGATGAGAGATCATGATTTTAACTTCAAGTTTATAGAAATATGGCCAACATAAAGAGAGATTGAATGTTGGATACAAGCCAACTTGAAGCCGAAGGGAGAAGTTTATTTGTGCTTCAGACCAAAAGTTTTCTTTACAATTATTTTTTCTGATCTAGAAGATAAAGAGCACATTTTTGAAGGAGGCCTCACATTATGAATAATTTGGGTCTCTATATCAGGCAATGGGAAGTATGTTTCAACCTAGATAAGGAAGAACTCATAAAATTTCCCATATGTGTATGATTACATTTCTTAGCAGTGGAATTCTGGATACTAGAAATATTTGAGGGTGTAGACCGAGTCTCGGGACACTTTGTGAAGGTGTCAAAAGTTACCAAAAGAGGGAGAAACACATCATACGCTCATTTATGTGTCTATATGAACACCTCATAATCATTTCTAGATTCAATAGAATTGGATTTTCAAGGAGAGATTTGGAAAAAATGTTTGGATTATGAGCATGTTCACTGTAGATGTAGACTTTGTCATGAGTATGGCCATCTCTTTTGAGAATTCCCTCTGTAAAAGAAAGAACTTAATTCAAGAGGTTCAACCTTATGTGATGGATTTACACGAGTTTACAATCAGTGGCACAATAAGAGGCATCAACTTCCATTTATCTCAAAGGACTCTGAGGATAAAAATTCATTTTCTATACTGGAAGCCATGGAGGAGGATAGGAAAGATCCCAAGGCTACCCACATGGAGATCCTTCCATCTAAGAAACCTATCAAAAACATGGAATTGGAATGTAAATTGGAGTACGATGAAACACTAAAGTGTAATGTTGATCTATTGGCACTCCTAAATTTTGAGGAAGTGGTTCCTCTACTGGATCAAAATTTATTAGATTTGTCGAAAGAAGATCAATCATTAGTCTCCATGGTTAATGAGTGGGTTGTGAAATATTTTGGAAATATTCCTAATGTCGAGAAAGACAAGTATTCTACAACCTATCTTCAATGGAAATCTAAAACGAGGATTCTACTAGGGGATCCTATAGCTCAATATTTTCAAGCATACAAATACAAAGTTAAATATTTTATTTTGAAAAGAAAAAATAAGGATACTAAGAAGAAGGTAATAAAACTAAAGTGTGAAGCTAGGAAAAACGCGGGGATAAACTAGATCACTCCAGAGTAGGCCTTAGACAACACAGAAAAGGGTTTGCAAATTGACATCCCTGCATAAATGAAAATTATCTCATGGAATATAAGGAGCCTCAATGGTAGAATTAAGAAATACTACCTTAGAGATTAAATAAAAAAGGAAAATCCAGTTATAGTAATCTTACAAGAAACAAAATTGATAGCTTAAAAAATGGACACTGTCACTAAATTTTGTTGGAAGGTTTATGAATACACTTATCTTAGTCCATTGGGCAAGATGGTGGGATGACAGTTTGGTGGAATCCTTGTTTGATACTCTTCCAGGACTAGTTTGCATCACATAACATTTTAAATGTAATTTTGATATGTGGGAACAAAGGAATTTGTATATCTATCAGTGGTATACGGTCCCTCACTACCCTTGGCAAAACGATGTTTTTTGAAGTAGTTACAGACTATGAAGCAATTAGTATGCAATTCTCTCAGACTTGTGAGTGGTGACTTCAATATCATTATATCACCTCAAAAGAGAAATGGTGGTAAAAGTCGGTTGGACACTATCTCAATGGATTTTGATGATTTGATAGAGACCCTCGGTTTGGTTGATATCGCTACAATCAATGGTTGATTCACTTAGAACAATCGTAGGGGAGAGGAATCAAATATATTTTCGATTAGATCATTTTCTCTTATAAGAAGGTATCATTCAAAGATATTTGTTTATTGAAGCTTCTATACTACCATGTATGGGTTTAGATCACTGGCTAGTTATGCTGGAAATTGACCTAAAAGAACCTCCCTTAAATCGTCCCTTTATTTTTTAGAATTTCTGGTTTCAATCAAAATAATTTGTAAACAAGTTAACCGAGTGGTGGGAAGTTATACATGTTGAAGGTTCAAATAATATGGGAGGACAAAATCCTATGGAAACAAAAATCTAAAATTTAGTGGCTAAAGGAAGGAGATTGAAACACTAAATTATTTCATGCAACGATGATTCAACAGCCCCTTCATAATTGAATCTTATCCATTATAAACAAGGAAGGTAGGAGAGATATTTACCTATATGGAATATAACATTAATTAGTACATTACTTCATTGACTTGTGGACTAAGCTTGGTTGAGGGTCCCTGGTATCTATCAATTCCATTATTCAACATATTCCAAGATTTATTAATCAAGAATAAAATAAAGCATTGATGAGGCCGATATCCTTGATATAAGTAGAAGCAATAGTTTAGAATACGCCACTAAACAAAGCAGCTAGTTTAGATGGGTTTACCACATATTTCTATAAGGCATGTTGGAGCTTTATGGGGAAGGAGATCCACAAGGTAGTGGAGGAATCATAAAAGAATTGAAGCATATTGCCAGCACTGAAAGCAACTTTCATCTCTTTGGCAAAAAAATCTAGTAAATTTAAGAGTACATAAGGCTTTCGACCCATAGAAATTTGTAATGTAATTTACAATATTATTTCCATAGTGATAGTGAAAATATTGAAGCCATTACATTCAAATATGATATCTACAACCCAAATCGATTTTGCAGAAGCTGGGAAAGTTGTGGATGGTATTATAGTAATGCTGGAGATAATTCACTCTTCGAAACAATCTAAGCGCCCCAGTATTATCATCAAATTGGATTTACCCAAAGCTTATGATAGAATTCGCTAGTTCTTTTTATTTCAAATATTACAAGAGTTTTCTTTTTGTAACAACCCTGCTGAAAAATTCATGTAATAAAAGTTAATAAAGGAAAAATAAGACCATGGTTAAGAGACATTTATTCCAAGATGAATGTTCGGCAGAGATATCCTAGTGGGCATCACTGGATGTGTGTCTTAGCTAAGGAAAATTGGCAAAGGCTAAGGAAAAGGCATTAAAAGGAAAAAAAAGGCATTTTTGGCACATTTATTAACGAAAATAAAGGAAATTAGAAGAAAAGTAAGGTGAAAGGTAACAAGTTGCATGAGAGTAGGAAATTGAAGAAAAATAATGGAAAATAAATAAAGTAGAGACCTCATTCATAAAAAGGCTTTTGAGGATCAATTGGTAACCTTTTGGTCGTTCAAGTTTGGAGCTCTCTCATTATTCTCTCTCTTTCTCTCACACATTCTTGGTCACTTAAAGTTTTCTTGGAGCACTGTAGTTTGGAGCAAAGGAAAGGGAGAGCAGGGAAACGAAAGGAAAAGAAAGCAAGGATCAAGTTTATGAAGGTAGGACTCAAGAAATCTAAACAGGAATACCTATATGTAACCATTTTCATGTGTGATTTCCTAGTCTATTTCGACATGCATGGATTTGCATGTTGGTGTATGGTTCTCTTGCTTTAGATGGCATGGATTTGCATGTTGGTGCATGGTCATCTTGCTTTCGATGGCATGGTTTTTCCGGGTTATGACATTGGCTTTTAGCCTAGCCTACCCTAGCATTTTTGTAGATGCCACGGTATGTTGGTATCTTATTTTAGTTTTTGAGCTTTGGAATTGCCATATGGATTTTGAAATTTGGGGTGGAGGTGGTCTCAAGGTTCCTTCCAAAAGGCCGAGGAATTAGTTGACCATTTTTGGTGAGGATACAATATGGTAAATCCCAAGGGAGTAGTCTCAGTTTAGGACCTAGTGATCTAGGTTTGGATTGTAGTAAAGCTTGAGAGGAAAGAAGGAAGAAAATTTTTCAAGGAAAGTGATGCATTTTGGATGGCCTTCCAAGTTTAGTTCAGTTGTGATCGGAGCATTGGTTTTGATGTGATCACAGTTTGATGAGGGTGGAGGTGGTTTAACCTTTGGATTCACTTGTTTTTTCTTGGATTGGTTGTTCTATGAGATCCCACACTCATGCTTGGAATATGGCATGGGGGTGACTGACAGAAAGAGAGATTTAGTTTAGCTATGTCTATGGTCGGGTGGTACGTGGAAGTCCTGAACTTGGTTGAATTTTCCTATGATTAATGAAATGCTAGGTTCTCTTATATTTGTACTAATTTATATGTGGATTTAATGGTTGTCATATCTCTGATATTTATATGGTTTTATGTTGGTTATAAGCATGGTTAAATGATTGGTTTATGTCATGGTTATTTCATATATTTACTTGTAATTGTTAAATGGATGGATGCAAGACCTAATTGATAATGTAGTAGTTCAATGGAGAAGGAGGTGATCCTTTTGGTTATGTTTCATAAGTTGTTTTAGTCGTTTATGCTCTATCTTGTAGCATAGACCTATAGGTTGCATGGATGCCAAATCTTTGACAGAATGTCAGTCCCTATTAGGGAAGCTCATGCCTAGTCCTAAGGGTATTTTGTATTTATCAACATTGCTATCATGTTTTTAATGAATTCTAGAAGTTACAACAAGTTATGGGCAGAGGCTAGGACTATGGGATAGAAAAGTGTCTTAAATCTTGGTGTTGATGACACATAACTAGCAATTTTGCTCCATAGTCACTGGAAGGAAAGCCCGTGAGAGAAAATTTGGGTGTTTGGTGAGTCCCTGGCCCAAATCACAAGAGAGACTATGGCCTATGAGCTGCAGAATAGCAGTGTGACTCAGGGATAGGTTGTCTGACTGGTTGGCTTTTCCCCTGAGGGTTTTGTGGATTATGTTGGATGACTTATGTGATGTTCTATCGATTCCACTTCCTTAAGGTGACATAGGAGGTTGAATATGATCATAGTTTCATCTCTCCTCATGTTTACCCTGGTTGACATGTTTACTTTGGGTAGACTTGGGAGGGGGTGTTACAATTCTTAAGAACAATGGTTGCAATGGGTGGGATCATTAATCCCTACAATCGTTTACTCTATTATGATAAATGGATCTCCATCATAGAGAATTCCTCCCTCGAGAGGCATTAGCCATGGTGAACCTCTGGCTCCATTCCTCTTCATAATAGTTATGGAAGGGCTCGGGAGATTGTTTCACAATACAAGAGAGGGAGCTTATATTTATGGTCTTCTATTGTATGGAAGGGAATTCACAGTTACTCATATTTAGTTTGTTGATGATGTAATATTATTTGGAATTCCTACAAAAAGAGAGGTGGTAAGGTTGAAGAGGCTCCTCCAAATATGTATGTCTTCCTCAAGGACTGAAATTAATAATGACAAAACAAAAGTATTCATCTTTAACTACCCATATTTGGTGCACCAAAGACTATGCGAGGTAGAGGGATATACTTGATGAATATTAGCATCTAAAAACTTGGGAGTAGCGATAGCACTACATTACCATAAAAAATCCACATGGGAAAAAATATTGTAGAAGTTGTGATGGAGGATGAATAACTGGGTGACTAGGCATCTAAATTTCCTAGTCGACTCATCATGGTAAAATAATTTCTCCAAGCGCTTCTAAATTATCAACTATCGTTAGTGCCAATCCCATATAGATTTTTTCATACCCTAAGATCTCTCTAGAATTTTTTTTTTGGAAAGGATTGGCCTTGATGAATAAATGGGCCTTTGTTGGCTGGGAAAAGTTAATTTTACCAAAATTTTTGAGTGGTTTGTGTCTCAGGGGTCCTTTTCCTATGATAAAGGCCTATGCAATGAAATTATGTTGGTGATATATATATCAAGGTAATCAAGTTTGGAAGAATATTTAAGAGAGGAAATACTCGGTGCTAGCCCAACCAGAAAATATAAGGAAGAGTGCAATTTGAATATGGAAGTTTTAAGAATGTATTTCATATTCTAAGGCCTTTTGTGAATATTCTTTCAGTGTATCAGGTGAAACTCACAAGTGATGAAAGGAAAGTGGAATTTATCCCTGATTCTGTGAGCATTTATGATATGAAAATAAACTTGAAGGTTGCATAGTAAGGTAAATGATCACATCTATATAAATTTTCTAATTGTGTTCCTCAATCAGATTCTATTTTGCTACTTATGCATGCAAATGAAGAAAGTAGGAATTGGCACGAGATATTTGGGCACTTGAATTTCATATACATGAACAAGTTAGTAAGAAATAGATGGTTAAAGGATCACCATCCATTGAATTTTCAAATGGTGTTTGTAATGGATGTTCTCTTGGAAACCATCCATAAGACAAGTTTGAGAAGGGGCATGCATGGAGAGCTTATTCACCTTTGGATCTTGTACACAGTGATGGCATGGGTCCATTTCTAGTATCTTCAATGAGAAAAGCAAGGTATGTGTTTTCATTTATAGATGATTAAATGATATTCACTTGGGTTAATTTCTTGAAAATCAAAATATTTTCAAAGCCCATGGGGAAAATAAGTCTATAAACACACCAAAATCCACCGCACAGATAATGGGATGGAATATGTCAACAAAGATATCCAAACTCTTATCAATGAAGCAAGAATACAATTGCAACATAAATGTCCTTACACTCCGCAACAAAACAAGGTTGTTGAAAGGAAGAATAGCTCTTTGAAAGAGATGACCAATTGTGTGTTGCATGAAGGATCCCTTCCATGAAAATTGTGGGTTGAAGCTAGCAACTCTGCCTCATACATCTAGAATATATCTCCTCATAAATATGTTAATGGAAAAACACCTTTTGAGGCTTAGACTGGCATACACCCTAGAGTTCATCATTTCTGCATTTATGGATGTTACATTACGGTATGTTCTATGCTTAGAGTAGTTTACTTATTTTTCTTCTTAATAGCCATATATTAGCAATCACATATACGTTAAGTAAAGTGCAGATAGAACATTAAATGATCAACATAAATCAAGCCAAGAGAAGAGACACAAGATGTGGCGGCTAGCCAGGGACAAACCCCAATGTGGGGAAACCCTTTGATCAAGTCTTGTTTTATCTTCAAAAGTTCAATAGAGAGAAATAGTAAAAAATCTGAATTCTGTAATTATATATCAGCAACAACAAACCCTAGATCAACAAAGTCAAACTTGGTCAAAGTAGCTGAAATTGACCTCTAAAATACTTGGCCAATTTCTGGTCAACTTTTTCTCAAACAACCTGAAGAAACAGCCCTTGAACAGCCCCAAAAGTTCAGTCAATTTGTAGATTTCTGAAGTCAATTACAGCCCTAAACTAGGGTAGTTAATATCACTCAAGCCAGAGGTCAAATCACCTCGACTTTTGTGCAAAAAATTGTGGCCTGACTAGGAGAGGCAACCACACCCAGTCCGCACTTCTAGAAGGTCAACGCTTCAATGTTGGTGAAATAGATGACTTGCTGCCTAATGTCCTTCTTTTTGTGTCTTCTTTGCCCTAGGATGTCTTCCTTTCAACCACACGTGTGAGAGAGAGATGCTCCTTTCATGCGTAGGAGAGAGAGAGAAGATGAGTGAATTGAATTGTCCAAATGAGGAGAATGCTCCTTGTATTTATATGCAATAATTGAGGTTGAATAGACATGACTATTGGGCTTCTGAGCCTACATAAGTTTGCTGGTTGACCTTGACAATTTGTCCATAATCAAAATAAATTGATATCTTCATAAATACTTATCGAAATCAGATGATATTTCGATCAATCATACACCTCTCAATGAGGGGAATCTAGGAAAGGTATTAGAAGCCATAAATAAGGTGAACCACATGGAGTTTGGCCCTAGTTTCCATTTTTAACACTCCCTCTCAACTAGGGAGAACTCCATCTGTCAAATTGTCACTGTTATCCATCCATCAAATGCACTGTCCTGTACAACTTGACCCCACTCTACTATGCTCTGCTTTGTTCTTCTTTGATCTACTTGAACTATGAAGAAGAAGAAATGATCGAGGATGTATCATACCATGCTCTGC
Source organism: Pinus taeda (assembly GCA_000404065.3). NCBI lineage: Eukaryota > Viridiplantae > Streptophyta > Pinopsida > Pinales > Pinaceae > Pinus > Pinus taeda. The sequence goes on from APFE030574480.1 coordinate 13,184, forward strand.
TGACCTGAAGTCAGTCTCAGAGTGTGAACCACTCTTACTGATCCCAGATTAATTGAGGTCATCCTAGCATAGGGAGTATGGTAGATATAGTGATGCACCCATCGATAGTACTACTATGGTCCCTATCCTCATTTCCCTGCTCATTGATTAGATGAGAGGTACTTCCCATGAGTCCCAGACTGCATGGGTAGGATGCCTCAATAGGAGAACTAATCTTCCTATCCATAGGAGAACGAATCATCTTGTCCAGTAGATGCCATGGAGAACTAATCATCCTATCCATAGGAGAACGAATCATCTTGTCCAGTGGATGCCATCGAGAACTAATCATCCTAGCCTACACGAGAACTAATAATCCTACTCCACAATCACCACGGAGAACGAATCATCCTAGCCCATAGGAGAACTAATCATTCTATGCCACAGTCGCCACGGGGTGTCATAGGGGAAGGTTGAATCTTTACCCTGTACATAGTGCACCACCAGGGGATGGTGAGTCACCCTGTGGTCACATGTTGCTCCAAGAAGTACCTCGTGCCCCCCTGGAGCTCTCAGAGCTCAATACATCATACTCAACCCTCATAACAGGGTCTTTAAATGACACCAAGTCGTTCTCAGAAATTTAGGAATTTGACCTTTCCTAGGGGTTTTCTTAGAATGTCAACGACTTGTTCATCTGTACCGATACGTGGGAGTCTTATTGCTCCTCACTGCACCATATCTCAAATATAGTGGTACTTGATATCGATATGCTTGGAGCGATCATGAAAAACAAGATTCTCTGATAAACGAATCCCGCTTTGGTTATCACATAGAATCACAGTGGTATCCAATGTAAATCCAAATAGCGCACTCAAGAGCTTTTGCAACCAGACTGCCTCACAGGAGGCCATGCTAGCAGCAATGTATTTTGCCTCGGTGGTGCTCAAAGCCACTGACTCCTGCTTCTTGCTCATCCGGGATAAAGAGGCAGATCCCAAAGAGAAACAACACCCAAAAGTGCTCTTTTGGTCCAGCACACTAGCTGCCCAATCAGCATTAGTATACCCAAGTAATCTCACATCTCCAGCATTGTATCTCAACCCATGAGTGACTGTGCCATGAAGATATCTCAATAGATTCTTGGCACCGATCCAATATGAGTGGTGAGGCTCAACCATATGTTGACTCAAAGTGTTAACTGCAAAGCATATATCCGGATGGGAGTTCACCAAGAACATTAATGCTTCAACGAGTTGATGATACTCGGTAGCATTTCGTAAAATAGGTCCGGCAACATTACCGCTTAACTTCTTTAAGTCAAGCTCCATCGAGGTAGTTATGGGCTTGCAATCCACCATGCCAAATCTTTACAATATCTTCACCACATATTTTCCTTGAGATAGGAAAACCTCCCTTGGTTTTTGCCAGACTTCCATTCCTAGGAAATTGTGCATAAGTCCTAGGTCTTTCATCTCGAACTCAGAAGCCAGCTCCCTCTTACATTCGTGAATGACATGGTCTACACTTGTTAGAAAGAGGTCGTCAACATATAACACCAGTATGAGAGGCTTGTCGTATATAACCTTAAAGTAAAGGTTAGGATCAACTTCACTTCTAGTGAATCCCAACTTCATCAAGTAGTTATCGATCCTCTCATACCATGCTCAAGGTGCTTGCTTTAGCCCATAGAGGGCCTTCTTCAACCTGCACACATGAGATTCTCGATCATAAATTTCAAATCCTTCAGGTTGCTCCACATAGACCTCCTCTTTTATTAAACCATGTAAGAACATTATCTTGACATCCATCTGATGTAGGTTCCATCCTTGCGAAGAAGCAAGGTCTATGATCGAGTAGATGGTGGTATATCGGGAAACAGGTGCAAATATCTTGTCGTAGTCTATAGCTTCCTTTTGGGAGAAGCCATGAGAGACAAAATGAACCTTATACTTTTCCGCACTTCCATCAACTGCATGCTTTATCTTGTAAAGCCATTTTGAAGTGACAACTGCTTTGTCCTGGGGTCTGGGGACTACATCCCAAACATCGTTTTTCATAATGGACTCATATTCCTCGATCATAGCATCCTTCCATACTTGATGCTTAAAAAAATATTTGAATGATGAAGGCTCATTTTAGATGATTGTGCTCATGATGGTCAGGTATCCCTGATACCTGTTCGGCTTCTTACTTTCATGGAAGGTTCCTCGAGGTGCAATATGTGCTTCAACATCACCAAGTGTCCCCCTAAGCCATGAAGGCCTCTTCCTAGAAGAGGATGGCTCTTGTGGAGGAGGATCAATAGGATCCATAGGTTCTTCCACATCGGGAATTGTCTCATCTTCTTTTTCCTTCGATTCCCTAGTGTCAGCTTCTTTAGATCCACTTAAAGTAGGAAGATTGTCTAACTTGCTAAGAGCCATATCCTCATCAAAGGTGACATCATGACTAATCTCGACTTCCCTTTGACCAACTACATAGATTCTATAGCCCTTAGTATTTTTGTTATAACCCACGAAGATTCCTTTCTTTCCAAATCCACCCAATTTATTCCTTTTCTCTTTTGGCACATGAAAATATACAGGGCCTCCAAAAATTCTAAAATGAGATACGTCAAGTTTCTTATCAGTGAACATTTCATCAGGGGTCTTGGAACCCAATGCTTGATGAGGGCACTAGTTTTGTACATATATGGCGGTATTTGCAGCTTCGGCCCATAGAAACTTTGGAAGTCTTTGATCATGGAGCATAGCACGAACAACTTCCACAATTGTAAGATTCTTCCTTTCCACCACACCATTCTGCTCAGGAATGTAAGGTGTAGTAGCCTCCCTTTTAATGCTAGCCTCTTTACAAAAGTCATGAAACTCATTGGATTCATATTCAGTCCCATTATCAGTCCTTAAGGTCTTGATCTTCTCTTCAGTTTGATTCTCGATCAAGGCTTTGAAGTATCAAAACTAGGAGAACACTTCATCCTTTTTCAAGAAGTATATCTAAGTCTTGCAAGAATAATCATCTATAAAAGTGAGGTAATATAAATATCCTCCCAAGGAGTTCACAAGCATCATACTAGATATGTCTGAGTGAACCAACTGCAATATATTGGAGGTCTTGCTTTGGCTTGAGGGGAATGGTCCCCTTTTGAGCTTTCCTTCGGCACATCCTAGACATACACCTTGCTCTAATCTGAACTTAGGCATCCCGGTCACCATTTTTCTTACATTGGGTAGAGTTCTATAATGAAGGTGAGCAAACCTCCGATGTCATAATTCAGACTGAAGAGATGTGTCACAAGACATGACACCCAATAGACTTCCACCAACCTGATATAATGAATCAACTCGAAACCCAAGACTAAAAGCATCTTTAAAGTTCTTCTTCCATACATCTACCTTGCCATTGCTGAAGACCACCTTGTAGCCTTTGTCTTCAATTGTCGAAATGGACACCATGTTCTTTTTAAGATCAGGTACATATAATACATCTTGTAAGTGGATGGTATTACCCTGATTCAATTGAAGAGTGACATTTCCTACGCCTTTCACGGGATAGTTTGAATTATCTCCAAGAACAATTTCCAAGTTGGTTTCCTTCTCTATCAGATTATAGAGAGCTTCTTTGTAACTAGTGAAGTGCCTTAAGGCACCACTATCAATATGCCAATTTCCCACCTAGTTCGGGGGAGTAGTAGTAGATAAAGCTGCTGGTAGATAAATTCATCTTTCTTATTGTTAACAATGTTAGATTCATACCTAGAATTTCTTGCCTTCTTGAAAGGTTGTCCTCTTCATTGATTTCTAGAACTTCTTTTACCTCTGCCATTTGATCTACCATTCCTTTGATTTCCTTGAGAGGGATTTTGATCATCATCTCGATGTGTGTCCCTTTTATCAGGGCACTCCCTAGCATAGTGACCCATTTTTCAATGATAACATCATCCTTTTCTTCTACCCTTTGGTCCAACCTTCCCTTTGAATTTAACCCCACAATTGTTTCTTCTTTTAGTACGAGAAGAAAAGGCAGATGGATGACCTTTAAGTATGGACATTTCTTGCTCTTCCATACTTGTTTCTTCTTGAATGCATCTAGCAATTAATTCCTCAAATCCAGGAATTACATTATTGTTTAGAAGAGTAGTCCTGAATATATACCATTCAGATGGCAGTCCTCCAAGAGTTGTGAGTGTTATATCTCTATCAGGAATTACTTCCCCAATAGATAGGAGATCATTCTTAATCTCGGCGATCCTTAAGAAATATGCTTGCATACTCTAATCTTTTCCCTTCTTAATTTCCTTTAGCTTATTTCTAAGAAATAAGACTTGATTTGCATCATTAACTTTAAATAAAATTACCAGTCTATCATAGATTTCCTTGGAGGTGTTCAGTACGGAAACATATGCCACCAAGCACTTGTCAATAGAGTCACGGATGATCTTCGTTGCTTTGAATACTCCCTTGGCCCATTTGTTCCTAGTAGCAGCAGATGCATTTGATGGAGGCTCAACAATTCTGCCTTTCACATGGTCCAACACTTCCTGTTCTTCTAATGTTAGATCAAAAGACATTTTCCATCCATGATAGTCAGACTTCTCATGGAGTTTGTCTTCAGCAGGGAAGTGTGTTGAGGACCCCATGATTTTTTTCAGATAGCCTTGCCAACCTTCTCTTTGGTGATTTCTCTTGCTCTTGCTTGGGATTTGTCTTCACCTTAGCTCTGATACCATGATAAATTATGGTATGTTCTGTGCTTAGAGTAGTTTACTTATTTTTCTTCTTATTAGCCACAGATTAGCAATCACATATACATTAAGTAAAGTGCGGATAAAACATTAAATGATCAACAGAAAACAAGTCAAGACAAGAGACACAAGATGTGGTGGCTAGCCAGGGACAAACCCCAATGCGAGGAAACCCTTTCATCAAATATTTTTTTTATCTTCAACAATTCAGCAGAGAGAAATAATACAAAATCTGAATTTTGTAATTTTATATCAGCAACAGCAAACCATAGATCAGCAAAGTCAAACTTGGTCAAACTAGCTGAAATTGACCTCTAAAATACTTGGTCAATTTTTGGTCAACTTGCCCTTGAACAACCTAAAGAAACAACCATTGAACAGTGCTAAAAGTTCAGTCAGTTTGCATATTTCTGAAGTTAATTGTAGCCCTAAACTAAGGCAATCAATACCAGTCAAACGAGAAGTCATATCACCTCGATTTTTGTGTCAAAAATTGCAGCCTCCCTACGAGAGGCAACCACACCCAGTCCGCACTTCTGGAAGGTCAACAGTTGGTCAATGTTGGTCATAGAGATGACCTGCTGCCCTAACATCCTTCTTTCTGCATCTTCTTTGCCGTGGGATGTCTTCCTTTCAGCCACACATGTGAGAGAGAGAGAGGCTCCTTTTATGCGTAGGAGAGAGAGAGAGAGAAGATGAGTGAATTGAATTGTCCAAATGAGGAGAATGCTCCTTGTATTTATATGCAAACGTTGAGGTTGAATAGATATGATTGGTTGGTTTCTGAGCCTACATAAGTTTGCTAGCCGACTTTGACAATTTGTCCATAATCAAAATAAATTCATATCTTCATAAATACTTATCGGAATCAGATTATCTTTAGACCAATCCTACACCTCTCAATGAGATCTAGGAAAATATTAGAAGCCATAAATAAGGTGATCCGCATGGAGTTTGGCCCTAGTTGACAATTTTAACAATGGATCTCAAGCATAGACCCACATTCCTAAATATAAGAGAAAAGATTTGGATTCTCAATGCAAGATATGCATGTTTGTTGAATATTTTGATGATGTCAAAGGGTACAGATTGCTTGATATCAACATTGAAGAGTTCTTATCGAAAGGAGTGTAAAGTTTGAAGAAGATACTTTGCGTGCACCACGAGATGAACCTATTACAAAGTTTCCCTCTCTAGTAATTGATGGGTATGCAGATGATACTTCATATCATAATTATGATCTAGGTGAGCATTTCCTTGTGACACAAGTTGGACCACTAGTTGTTAAACATCAAGATAATATTTCCTCATGCAATTTAAAAGATTCTCGACCACCTTCAGCACAAAAATGACTCAACATGAGTGATCTATGCTGCCCCTATACCCCAGTTTGAGGAAGCTCCACAAGCACACTTAACTTCAATTAACATTAATTATCCTTACTTCTTGAATGTAAAACTAAAATAAACTTAATTATTTTATGTATTAATTCTCAAACCAATATTAAGTAATCAAATTCATTCTCTTTTCCAAAAAAATAAATCAATTCTTACTCATATATACCATTATTCTTCAATTAAATCCTTATTTGTGCTCTAATAATTTTAAAACAATATATTATATTGCTTTACATATATAAATCCCACTGTCCTAACTCTTTTCTTTAACCTACGTACCCCAATTTTATACTGAATACAATTAAAGATTCCCATTCACCCATTAAAGAATCCTAGTTGCTAAAGATTAAATTATATCAAAAGAAGGATTAATAATGCAGTCGGGTTGACGCGAAAGTCTAATTGGGAAAGTATTTGGTAGCTGGTATCTTCATTCCGATGATCTTGTCTATGATGACGACGATCTCTTCAAGGCCAGCTATTATTATTGTTATTATTTCCCCGCCAAGCTGGATTATCATCATTTTTCCAAGCTCATGGACAAATTAGTTTTCTGTGGTTTTTGTTTTAGGGATTTTGTGCCTAAATTTAGGCCACAACGTTTCTTGCGAGTTATATTTTCTTCCTCTATGTTGATGGACTTGTATGATGGGTTAGATTTGATGGTTTTTTTTACCTATGTGAGAGTTTTATTTTTCAAATTTTGGGAAATTAAAACCTGGAACGTAATGCTTCGACGTTAAATTAGAATTTAGAGTTGGATTAAAATTTGTAAGTGGTTCTTGACAGACGTTCTCAACTCCTATCTCTTATATTATAAGAACAAATAGTTAGATCTCAATCCAACTCTATGTATATATTACACCATATTAGAGGCTCAACCTAGGCCTATCACCCTCTCACATGAGGGCCAAAGGACAAAGGACAACAGTAAAGTGTGTGATTATCATGTGTTGATGTGTGTAGGATAGTCGTTTGTCAGAGAGATAAAAATGACATGTCAGAGAGATGGGAGAATCCTGAACAGATCTTCATGATGGAGCCTATGGCTTCGTTGAAACACACTGAACCGAGTGCCTACATCCAAGGTTTGTCGATCCAACTTTAACGCACTGTAGGGAATCCCTGGACAATCATGTTCGTGTTGGAGATCATTTACAACATCCTTTTCACCGATACTGATGTTCTAGGACCTCTTCACGAGGTTCTCGTGAGGCGCAAACATTCATTTTGCATCAGAAAAATATAAAGGTTATCCACACAATTTTGAGAACCTCCCGAACTATGGAGAACAATCAACATCTTCAAGTTCTGGTATCAGTTGAGATTAATCTATCTTGGATTAAACAAACAAAAAGTGTTAAACCTTATAAAATTCAAAGAGATCTCACCGGGATGGATTGAAATAATCTTGTTGAATACAAAATACTTTAGAGAGTATTTCCAGAAATGCCTAGATTTGAAGGAGGTCTGCAATGTACATGCCAATTGCAACAGAGGACCCAAGCCGAAGCTCCATGATCTGCGCAACCTCTCCTATTGGAAAAGGTATATGATGTATACCCATCTAATATCAGGCCATTACGAAATCAAGGAATTGCACTGGAAACGTATGCGAGCATTTAAGTACACCCGACACTATCAGCACTTTTGGTGTCAATGGTTTCCATGACCAATGAAAATCATTCATGAGTAACCTATGGTAGCCTTAAATGACAGTTATTTAATTAGTATGTAGCCCATAAGACTTTGAGGCATTTCATATTCACATACCTAGAAAAGGGTTTGCAAATCGACATCCCTACGTAAATTAAAATTCTCTCATGGAATATAACGGGTCTCAATAATAGAGGTAAGAAACATTATCTTAGAGATAAAATAAAAAAGGAAAATCCAGTGATTGTAATCTTACAAGAAACAAAATCGATAGCTTAAAAAATGGACATTGACGCTAAATTTTGTTGGAAAAATTATGAATACACTTCCATTAATGCAATTGGGCAGGCAGGTGGGATAACAGTTTGGTGGAATCCTTGATTGGTACTCTTCAAAGACTATTTTTCATCACATAACATTATAACAGGTAAATTTTTATATGTGGGAACAAAGGAATTTGTATATCTATCACTGGTCTATGGTCCCTCACTATCCTTAGCAAAGAGATATTTTTTGAAGTAGTTACAGACTATGAAGAAATTGGTATGCAATTACCTCAGGGTTGTGGGTGGTGACTTCAATATCATTATATCGCTTCAAGAGAAAAAAAGTGGTAATAGTTGGTTGGACTCTGTCTCAAAGGAGTTCAGTGATTTGATAGAGACCTTCTACTTAGTTGACATCCCTACAATCAATGGTTGCTTCTCTTGGAACAATTGTAGGGGGGAGGAATCAAATATATTTTGTATTAGATCGCTTTTTCTTATTAGAAGGGATCATTCAAAGAGATATTTTATTTAAGCTTTTATACTTCCATGTATCGGTTTGGATCATTGGCTAGTTAGACTAGAAATTGATCTAAAATAACCTACCTTAAACTGTCCCTTTCATTTTGAGAATTTCTGGTTTCAATCAGAAGGATTTGTAAACTAGTTAAAGGAGTGTTGGGAAGCTATACATGTTGAAGGTTCAACTAAGATGAAAGGAGGAAAACCTATGGTAACAAAAATATATAATTCAGTGGCTCAAGGAAGGAGATCAAATCACTAAATTATTTCATACAACAATGATCTAGCATCCTATTCATAACAAAATATTATCCATTCCAAACAAGGAAGGTAGGAGAGATATTTCCCAATATGGAAGAGAACATCAATTAATACATTACTTCAATGGCTTGTGGACAAAGCTTGGGTCACAGTCTCTTGGATTTCTCAATTCCATTATTCATCATATTTCAAGATTGATTAATCAAGAACAAAATAAAGCATTGATGAGACTGATATCCTTGATGGAAGTAGAAGAAATAGTTAAGAACATGCCACTAAACAAAGCACCTAGTCTAGATGGGTTTACCATAGGTTTCTATCAGGAATGTTGGAGCTTTATGGCGAAGGAGATCCATAAGGTATTGGAGGAATCACGATAGGCTCGAAGCATATTGTCAACATTGAAAGAAACTTTCATCTCTTTGGCACCAAACTCTGGTAAATATAAGAGTTCGCAAGGATTTCAACCCATATAACTTTGTAATGTAATTTACAAGATTATTTCCATAGTGATAATGAAAAGACTGAAGCCATTACATTGAAATATGATATCTCCAATCCAAACCAATTTTGCAGAAGGTAGGAAAATTACAAATAGTATTATAGTAGTGCAGGAGATAATCCACTCTTTGAAATAATCTAAGCACCCTGATATTCTCATAAAATTGGATTTATCCAAAGCGTATGATAGAATTCGTTGGTCGTTTTTATTTCAAGTATTACAAGATTTTTGTTTTTCAAAACAATGGTTGCAAAGGGTGGGATCATTAACCTCTACAATTTTTTACTCTATTATGATAAATGGATCTCCATTGCAAACCATTTATCCCTCAAGAGGCGTTGGGCAAGGCGACCCTCTCCTTCCATTCCTCTTCATAATAGTTATGGAAGGGTTCACGAGATTGGTTTAGAATGCGGGAGAGGAAGATTATATTTATGGTCTTTGATTGTATGGCAGGGACTTCCCAATTACTCATCATTAGTTTTCTGATGATGTAATATTGTTTGGAATCCCTACAAAAAGAGAGGTGGTAAGGTTGAAGAAGCTCCTCCAAATATTTATGTCTTCCTCAAGTACTGAAATTAATAATGACAAAAGGAAATTATTAATCTTTAGCTACTCGAATTTTGTGCAACAAAGTCTATGCCATGTAGTGTGATATACTTGAGGAACAATACCATCTAAATACTTGAGATATCGATAGTACTACATTACCATAAAATGTCCACATGGGTAGAGATACTGGAGAAGGTGCGATGAAGAATGAATAACTGGGTGACTAGGCATCTAAATTTTCCCAATGGACTCATCATGGCGAAAGAAGTTCTCCAAGATCTTCTAAATTATCAACTATCATTAATGCCAAACCCATCTAGCATTTTTCATACCCAAAGATCTCTCTAGAAAAAAATTCTTTGGAAAGGATCAGCCTCAATGAATAAGTAGGCCTTGGTTGGCTAGGAAGAGTTAACTTTATCAAAATTTTCGGGCGGTTTGGGGTCCTTTTCCTATGATCAAGGCCTATGCAATGAAGTTATGGTGGCAATGTTTACAGGGAGTTAATCAAGTTTGGAAGAATATTTGGGTGAGGAAATACTCTGTGCTAGCTCAACCAAAAAATAGATTATAGTTACATGGTTCTATAAAAGGTTTATAAATTTGGATTCGGGCATATGTGGTGAAGGATTTGGTGAAAAGATATTCCTTCTGGGATATTCCTTGGTGCAGTCACTCTTCTCTTTAACGTTCCTATTCAAGAGTTTTGGTTGGTTTTCTAGAGACAAGTAGGAATAATGGTTTTTTCACAGATATGAATTCCAGGGTAGGAGGGGTATCCCCTTTTTCCGTAACATTGCGACAAATAAATTAAAAGAGGAAGCACCAAAAAATGGAGCTAAAAGTGGGTTTTCTTTAACTCAATACCTTCCTATCATGGGAGATTTTTGGGAAAAGTAAATGAGTGGAAAATGTCGTTCCAAAGCCCCATAGAACCTGAAATTTATCATAGCTACAAAAAGTCTTGATGATTAGAGGAAACAAATGAGAGATCATGAATTTATCTATAAGTTTATAGGAATATGGCTAGCAAAAAGAGATATTGAATGTTGGATACAATCCAACCGGAAGATAAAGAACACATTTTTTAAGGTGGGCCTTACATTTTTAATAATGTGGGTCTCTATATCATGCACTGGGAAGTATGTTTCAATCCAGATAAGGAGGAAATCACAAAAGTTCCCATATGGGTATGATATATTCCTTGCCAATGGAATTCTATATACCATAAATATTTGAGGGCATAGACCAAGTTATGGGTCGATTTATGAAGGTGTCAGAAGTTACCAAAAGAGGGAGAAACACATCATACGCTCATTTATGTGTCTATATAAACATCTCACAATCATTCACAGATCTAATATAATTGGATTATCAAGGAGAAATTTGGAAACATTCTTTGGATTATGAGCATGTTCACTTTAAATGTAGACTTTCTCATGAATATGGTCATCTCTTTTGAGAGTGTTCTCTGTAAAAGAAAGAACTCAATTCAATGAGTTCAACATATCATGATGGGTTCACAGGAGTTTCCAATTAGTGATGCAACTAGAGGCATCAACCTACATCTATCTCAAATGACTCGAAGGATAAAAAATCATTTTCTATACTGGAAGTAATGGAGGAGGATAGTCAAGATCCCGAGGTTATGCACATGAAGATTCTTGCAGCTAAGATACTTCTCAAAAATATGGATTTGAAACGCAAATTGGAGGATGATGAAACCCCAAAATGTAATGTTGATCTATTGGCGCTCTGGGTTTTGAGGAAATGGTTCCTCTGCTGAATCAAAATTTATCAGGTATGTGAGAAGAAGATCAAACATTAGTCCCCATGGTTAATGAGTGGGCTGCAAAATATTTTGGAAATATTCCTAAAGTGGAGAAGGACAGGTATTCTACAACCTATCTTCAATGGAAATCTAAAAAGAGGATTGTAATAGGAGATCTTGTATCTCAAGCTTTTCAAGCATACAAATACAAAGGTAAATAATTTTTTCCAAAAGAACAACATAAGGAGACTAAGAATAAGGTAACAAAACTAAAGTGTGAACCTAGGAAAAGCGTGGGGATAAACTAGAGCACTACAAAGTAGGCCTTAGACAACCTAGAAAAGGGTTTGCAAATTGGCATCCCTACATAAATTAAAATTCTCTCATGGAATATAAGGGGCCTCAATAGGCCTCAATAGTAGAGGTAAGAAACATTATCTTAGCGATCAAATCAAAAAGGAAAATCCATTGATAGTAATCTTACAAGAAACAAAATCGATAGGTCAAAAAATGGACATTGTAGCCAAATTTTGTTGGAAAACATATAAATACACTTCCATTAATGTAATTGGGCAGGCACGTGGGATAACAATTTGGTGCAATCCTTGCTTGGTACTCTTCAAGGACTAGTTTGCATCACATAACATTCTAAGAAGTAAATTTTGACATGTGGGAACAAAGGAATTTGTATATCTATCACTGGTCTATGGTCCCTCACTATCCTTAGCAAAGCGATCTTTCTTGAAGTAGTTACGGACTATGATGAAATCGATATGCAATTCCCTCAAGGTTGTGGGTGGTGACTTCAATATCATTAGATCACTTCAAGAGAAAAATGGTGGTAATATTTGGTTGGAATCTATCTCAATGGAGTTCGATGAATTGATAGAGACCTTCTGTTTAGTTGATATCCCTTAGTTGATATCCCTACAATCAATGGTTGCTTCACTTGGAACGATCGTAGGGGGGGAGGAATTAAATATCTTTTCGATTAGATTGCTTTCTCTTATCAGAAGGGATCATTCAAAGAGATCTTTTTATTGAAGCTTTTTTACTGCGATGTATCGGTTTGGATCATCGTCTAGTTAGACTAGAAATTGATCTAAAAGAACCTACCTTAAACTGTCCCTTTCATTTTGAGAATTTCTAGTTTCAATCAAAAGGATTTGCAAACTAGTTAAAGGGGTGTTGGGAAGGTATACATGTTGAACATTCAACTAAGATGAGAGGATCAAAAACCTATGTAAACAAAAATCTAGAATTGAGTGGCTAAAGGAAGGAGATCGAAACCCTAAATTATTTCATACAGTGACGATCCAACATCCTAAATAACAAAATCTTATCCATTCTAAACAAGGAAGGTAGGAGATATATTTCCCAATATGGAAGAGAACATCAATTAATACATTACTTCAATGGCTTGTGGACAAATCTTGGGTCACAGTTTCTTGGATTTCTCAATTCCATTATTCATCATATTCCAAGGTTGATTAATCAAGAACAAAATAAAGCATTAATGAGACTAATAAAGCATCTAGTCTGGATGGGTTTATCACAGATTTCTATAAGTCATGTTGGAGCTTTATGGGGAAGGAGATCCATAAGGTATTGGAGGAATCATTACAAACTCAAAGAATATTGTCAGTACTAAAAGAAAATTTCATCTCTTTGGCACCAAAATCTAATAAATCTAAGAGCCCGGAAGGCTTTTGACCCATAGCACTTTGTAATGTAATTTACAAGATTATTTCCATACTGATAGTGAAAAGATTGAAGCCATTACATTGAAATATGATATCTCCAAACCAAACCAATTTTGCAGAAGATAGGAAAATTATTGATGGTATCATAGTAGTGCAGGAGATAATCCACTCTTTGAAATAATCTAAGCACCTCGATGTTCTCATAGAATTCGATTTATTCAAAGCGTATGATAGAATTGCCTAGTCGGTTTTATTTCAAGTATTACAAGCTTTTGGTTTTTCAAAACAATGGTTGCAATGGGTGGGATCATTAATCTCTACAATTTTTTACTCTATTATGATAAATGGATCTCCATTGCAAACCATTCATCCCTCGAGATGCATTAGGCAGGGCGACCCTCTACCTCCATTCCTCTTCATAATAGTTATGGAAGGGCTCAAGAGATTGTTTCAAAATGCAGGAGAGGAAGATTGTATTTATGGTCTTCGATTGTATGGGAAGGACATCCCAATTACTCATCATCAATTTTTTGATGATGTAATGTTGTTTGGACTCCCTAAAAAAAGAGAGGTGGTATGGTTGAAGAAGTTCCTCCAAATATTTATGTCTTCCTCAAGTACTGAAATTAATAAGGAAAAAAAGAAATTATTCATCTTTAGGTGCCCGGGTGCAACAATGTCTATGCCAGGCAACATGATATACTTGAGGAACAATACCATCTAAATAATTGGGAGTATTGATAGTACTAAATTACCATAGAATGTCCACATGGGCAAATATACTGGAGAAGGTGTGATGAAGAATGAATAATTGGGTGACTAGGCATCTAAATTTTCCTAGTCGACTCATCATGGCAAAAGAAGTTCTCCAAGATCTTCTAAATTATCAACTATCATTAATGCCAAACCCGTCTAGAATTTTTCATACCCAAATATCTCTCTGGAAAAAAATTCTTTAAAAAAGATTGGCCTCAACAAATAAGTGGGCCTTGGTTGGCTGGGAAAAGTTAAGTTTATCAAAATTTTCAGGCTGTTTGGGGTCCTTTTCCTATGATGAAGGCCTATGCAATGAAGTTATCGTGGCAATGGTTACAGGGAGTTAACCAAGTTTGGAAGAATATTTGGGAGAGGAAATACTCAGTGCTCACTCAACCAAAAAATAGATTACAAATGCATGGTTCTATAAAAGGTTTAGAAACTTGGAGTTGGGCATATGAGGTGAAGGATTTGGTGAAAAATATGCCTTCTGCAAAATAAGATATGGAAAAATAACTTTATTTTGGGAAGACTCATGGTAGCAATATCCTCCCTTAAGTAAAATTCAAAATTTCAATGAGATTAAATCATGGAAACAATCACATGGATAAATTAAAGTGGAATATTTTTGGAGTAATAGGGAACCACTTCATGGAAAAATTGAACTGAATAGCGAAACTTAAATAGTTCATTATGTTGGGATGAGTTTCACAGTGATTTTAAATGAATAGGGATAAGAAGCTCTTCTAAACATGATATACTGCATTGGGGGAAATGACAATTAGGTATCTTTTTCAGTAGGAGAGACAGACTCTATATTACTTTGCATGCCACCTCATGCACATAATTATATTTGGTGGAATATCTGGAATAACTGTAGATGGCCCAAGGTATATACTTTTCTTTCATTGGTAGCATGGGGTAGAGTGCTCACTTGGGATTTCTTGCAAAGGAAAGACTTTGAGGGTCCATCTAGATGCATGTTATGTTTGCAAGATGAGGAGTTAGCAAACCACCACTTCATCTCCTGTATTTTTTTGCAACGAATTTGAAAGTTTTTTTATGCTTTGTTTAATTGTGCTTTGCTGATTACAATGGATATCAAAATTTGGATCATTGAATAGTGTCAAACAAAACCTAAGCACCCATGGATTTTAAAGGCATGGAAACTCATTAGGGAAAGGCCTTCAAATTGTTGCAATAAAAGGAATTCATTTGTTATAAATTCATGGGGGGTCTCAAACAACGATCAATATGGTGCAAAAACTCCCCTTAGGTTATTTTCCTGATAAAATAATGAATAGCTGGGACGTTCAGGAAGTTACAAATAACATAAGATATCAACTGTTAACTTTTGACAATGTGATCACAATCCATGCCAAATGGGAGGGTAACAATATGGCTAGATGTATAGTTAAATGGGGAAGTTGTGAGAAGGATTTAGCTTTGGATGAGGAATAATTTTTTTTGCAGCAACATGATTCTCTATAGGAATTGCATTTGTGGTTGGATCAAGATCAAACTAGAGGTCACATGATGATGGAATAACATAAACTAGTGGATTCTAGCAATTTATTCTACCCTCCGGTAATTGGCATGCAAAAGGTTCATGTGGACAAATTGTATTTGTCCTTTGGAGTGAAAGCCATGGCCTCCACTTGGTCTATGACAAATAACATGTGTTGGGTACTTAAATTCACATATTCTTGTCATAGATAAAAGGGTGGTGGAATTAAATGTGCAATGTTGGATGCGCATGTATTTGGGTTTCCTCAACTTGCTCGGCATTCTATCTATTTCCCTAGTGGAAGTATGGATATGAGGCAAGAGCTAGGATGATTGGATGTGGCTTAAATGTTGTTTGGCAACCTCTTGTAAAGAATTAATGCCTCAATCATGTAAGGTAAAGGGATGGAGGATCCAAGGGAAATAAAATACTTTTGGCGTATTCAGAGTGCCTCCTTTCACCATGGCCACATGTTCCTTATAAATAGATGCAATTTAGTAGTTGGGTATCCTGTGTTGTTTGAAAGTTGAGTGTGGTGAATTTGCATTGTTTCCTTTGGGTCAGTATTGAAGTCTAGAATTGTTTCTTTTTTACTATCATTTTCGCCCTCTTATTTTATCTTCTTTCACCTTCATATAACCATTTTGTACCAAACACAACATGTTTAAGGTCAAGTTCAACTCTCAAAAAGGTATTCATTATCCATAATTAGAATGTTTGTTTCTTAACGAATTATGATGAAAATATTCTTACAATTACGAAATTACAAATATTCTGCAACAGATGTTTGTTATCGCAATAGAATCCACTGTTAGATAGGATGCAATAGTCCAGTAAAGGGAAAAATAATTTCTCTTTAAATTTCCTATTCGAAAATTTTGGATGGTCTTGTCGAGATTGGTAGGAATAATGGTTTTTCTCACAGATATGAATTCCAAGGTGGGAGCGGTATCCCCCTCCTTCCGTAACACTGTGATAGGAAATTCAAATGAGGAATAACCAAAAATTGGAGCTAAAAGTTGTTTTTCTGGAACTCAATAGCTTTCTGTTACGGTAGAATTGTGGGAAAAGGGATTGAGGGGAAAATGTGTTCCCAAAGCCCCACAAAACCCAAAATTTATCACACACATAAATTTTCTTGTTGATCAAAAGAAGGGGATGAGAGATCATGATTTTAACTTCAAGTTTATAGAAATATGGCCAACATAAAGAGAGATTGAATGTTGGATACAAGCCAACTTGAAGCCGAAGGGAGAAGTTTATTTGTGCTTCAGACCAAAAGTTTTCTTTACAATTATTTTTTCTGATCTGGAAGATAAAGAGAACATTTTTGAAGGAGGACCTCACATTCTGAATAATTTGGGTCTCTATATCAGGCACTGGGAAGTATGTTTCAACCTAGATAAGGAAGAACCCATAAAATTTCCCATATGTGTATGATTACATTTCTTAGCAGTGGAATTATGGATACTAGAAATATTTGAGGGTGTAGACCGAGTCTCGGGACACTTTGTGAAGGTGTCAAAAGTTACCAAAAGAGGGAGAAACACATCATACGCTCATTTATGTGTTTATATGAACACCTCATAATCATTTCTAGATTCAATAGAATTGGATTTCAAGGAGAGATTTGGAAAAAATGTTTGGATTATGAGCATGTTCACTGTAGATGTAGACTTTGTCATGAGTATGGCCATCTCTTTTCAGAATTCCCTCTGTAAAAGAAAGAACTTAATTCAAGAGGTTCAACCTTACATGATGGATTTACACGAGTTTACAATCAGTGGCACAATAAGAGGCATCAACTTCCATTTATCTCAAAGGACTCTGAGGATAAAAATTCATTTTCTATACTGGAAGCCATGGAGGAGTATAGTAAAGATCCCAAGGCTACCCACATGGAGATCCTTCCATCTAAGAAACCTATCGAAAACATGGAATTGGAATGTAAATTGGAGGACGATGAAACACTAAAATGTAATGTTGATCTATTGGCACTCCTAAATTTTGAGGAAGTGGTTCCTCTACTGGATCAAAATTTATTAGATTTGTCGAAAGAAGATCAATCATTAGTCTCCATGGTTAATGAGTGGGTTGTGAAATATTTTGGAAATATTCCTAATGTCGAGAAAGACAAGTATTCTACAACCTATCTTCAATGGAAATCTAAAACGAGGATTCTACTAGGGGATCCTATAGCTCAATATTTTCAAGCATACAAATACAAAGTTAAATATTTTATTTTGAAAAGAAAAAATAAGGATACTAAGAAGAAGGTAATAAAACTAAAGTGTGAAGCTAGGAAAAACATGGGGATAAACTAGAGCACTCCAGAGTAGGCCTTAGACAACACAGAAAAGGGTTTGCAAATTGACATCCCTGCATAAATGAAAATTATCTCATGGAATATAAGGAGCCTCAATGGTAGAATTAAGAAATACTACCTTAGAGATTAAATAAAAAAGGAAAATCCAGTTATAGTAATCTTACAAGAAACAAAATTGATAGCTTAAAAAATGGACACTGTCACTAAATTTTGTTGGAAGGTTTATGAATACACTTATCTTAGTCCATTGGGCAAGAAGGTGGGATGACAATTTGGTGGAATCCTTGTTTCATACTCTTCCAGGACTAGCTTGCATCACATAACATTTTAAAGGTAATTTTGATATGTGGGAACAAAGGAATTTGTATATCTATCAGTGGTATACGGTCCCTCACTACCCTTGGCAAAACGATGTTTTTTGAAGTAGTTACAGACTATGAAGCAATTAGTATGCAATTCTCTCAGACTTGTGAGTGGTGACTTCAATATCATTATATCACCTCAAAAGAGAAATGGTGGTGACAGTCGGTTGGACACTATCTCAATGGAGTTTGATGATTTGATAAAGACCCTCGGTTTGGTCGATATCGCTACAATCAATGGTTGATTCACTTAGAACAATCGTAGGGGAGAGGAATCAAATATATTTTCGATTAGATCATTTTCTCTTATAAGAAGGTATCATTCAAAGAGATTTGCTTATTGAAGCTTCTATACTACCATGTATGGGTTTAGATCACTGGCTAGTTACACTGGAAATTGACCTAAAATAACCTCCCTTAAATCGTCCCTTTATTTTTTAGAATTTCTGGTTTCAATCAAAAGAATTTTTAAACAAGTTAACCGAGTGGTGGGAAGTTATACATGTTGAATGTTCAAATAATATGGGAGGACAAAATCCTATGGAAACAAAAATCTAAAATTTAGTGGCTAAAGGAAGGAGATCGAAACACTAAATTCTTTCATGCAACGACGATTCAACATCCCCTTCATAATAGAATCTTATCCATTATAAACAAGGAAGGTAGGAGAGATATTTACCAATATGGAATATAACATTAATTAGTACATTACTTCATTGACTTGTGGACTAAGCTTGGGTGAGGGTCCCTGGTATCTGTCAATTCCATTATTCAACATATTCCAAGATTTATTAATCAAGAATAAAATAAAGAATTGATGAGGCCGATATCCTTGATATAAGTAGAAGCAATAGTTAAGAATACGCCACTAAACAAAGCAGCTAGTTTAGATGGGTTTACCACATATTTCTATAAGGCATGTTGGAGCTTTATGGGGAAGGAGATGCACAAGGTAGTGGAGGAATCATAAAAGAATTGAAGCATATTGCCAGCACTGAAAGCAACTTTCATCTCTTTGGCAAAAAAATCTAGTAAATTTGAGAGTACATAAGGCTTTTGACCCATAGAAATTTGTAATGTAATTTACAATATTATTTCCATAGTGATAGTGAAAATATTGAAGCCATTACATTCAAATATGATATCTACAACCCAAATCGATTTTGCAGAAGGTGGGAAAATTGTGGATGGTATTATAGTAATGCGGGAGATAATTCACTCTTCGAAACAATCTAAGCGCCCCAGTATTATCATCAAATTGGATTTACCTAAAGCTTATGATAGAATTCGCTAGTTCTTTTTATTTCAAATATTACAAGAGTTTTCTTTTGGTAACAACCCTGCTGAAAAAATCATGTAATAAAAGTTAATAAAGGCAAAATAAGACCATGGTTAAGAGACATTTATTCCAAGATGAATGTTTGGCAAAGATATCCTAGTGGGCATCATTGGATGTGTGTCTTAGCTAAGGAAAATTGGCAAAGGCTAAGGAAAAGGCATTAAAAGGAAAAAAAGGCATTTTTGGCACATTTATTAATGAAAATAAAGGAAATTAGAAGAAAAGTAAGGTGAAAGGTAACAAGTTGCATGAGAGTAGGAAATTGAAGAAAAATAATGGAAAATGAATAAAGTAGAGACCTCATTCATAAAAAGGCTTCTGAGGATCAATTGGTAACCTTTTGACCATTCAAGTTTGGAGCTCTCTCATTATTCTCTCTCTTTCTCTCACACATTCTTGGTCACTTAAAGTTTTCTTGGAGCACTGTAGTTTGGAGCAAAGGAAAGGGAGAGCAGGGAAACGGAAGGAAAAGAAAGCAAGGATCAAGTTTATGAAGGTAGGACTCAAGAAACCTCAATAGGAATACCTATATGTAACCATTTTCATGTGTGATTTCCTAGTCTATTTCGACATGCATGGATTTGCATGTTGGTGTATGGTTCTCTTGCTTTAGATAGCATGGATTTGCATGTTGGTGTATGGTCATCTTGCTTTCGATGGCATGGTTTTTCTGGGTTATGACATTGGATTTTAGCCTAGCCTACCCTAGCATTTTTCTAGATGCCACGGTATGTTGGTATCTTATTTTAGTTTTTGAGCTTTGGAATTGCCATATGGATTTCGAAATTCGGGGTGGAGGTGGTCTCAAGATTCCTTCCAAAAGGCCGAGGAATTAGTTGACCATTTTTGGTGAGGATACAATATGGTAAATCCCAAGGGAGTAGTCTCAGTTTAGGACCTAGTGATCCAGGTTTGGATTGTAGTAAAGCTTGAGAGGAAAGAAGACAGAAAATTCCTCAAGGATAGTGATGCAGTTTGGATGGCCTTCCAAGTTTAGTTCAGTTGTGATCAGAGCATTGGTTTTGATGTGATCACAGTTTGATGAGGGTGGAGGTGGTTTAACCTCTGGATTCACTTGGTTTTTCTTGGATTGGTTGTTCTATGAGATCCCACACTCATGCTTGGAATATGGCATGGGGGTGACTGGCAGAAAGAGAGATTTAGTTTAGCTATGTCTATGGTTGAGTGGTACGTGGAAGTCCTGAACTTGGTCGAATTTTCCTATGATTAATGAAAGCTAGGTTCTCTTATTTTTGTACTAATTTATATGTGGATTTAATAGTTGTCATATCTCTGATGTTTATATGGTTTTATGTTGGTTATAAGCATGGTTAAATGATTGGTTTATGTCATGGTTATTTGATATATTTACTTGTAATTGTTAAATGGATGGATGCAAGACCTAATTGATAATGTAGTAGTTCAATGGAGAAGGAGGTGATCCTTTTGGTTATGTTTCATAAGTGGTTTTAGTCGTTTATGATCTATCTTGTAGCATAGACCTATAGGTTTCATGGATGCCAAATCTTTGGCAGAATGTTAGTCCCTATTAGGGAAGCTCATGCCTAGTCCTAAGGGGTATTTTGTATTTATCAACATTGCTATCATGTTTTTAATGAATTCTGGAAGTTACAACAAGTTATGGGCAGAGGCTAGGACTATGGGATAGAAAAGTGTCTTAAATCTTGGTGTTGATGACACATAACCTGCAATTTTTCTCCATAGTCACTGGAAGGCAAGCCCGTGAGAGAAAATTTGGGTGTTTGGTGAGTCCCTGGCCCAAATCACAAGAGAGACTATGGCCTATGAGCTGCAGAATAGCAGTGTGACTCAGGGACAGGCTGTCTGACTAGTTGGCTTTTCCCCTAAGGGTTTTTTGGATTATGTTGGATGACTTATGTGATGTTCTATCGATTCCACTTCCTTAAGGTGACATAGGAGGTCGAATATGATCATAGTTTCATCTCTCCTCATGTTTACCCTGGTTGGCATGTTTACTTTGGGTAGACTTGGGAGGGGGTGTTACAGTTCTTAAGAACAATGGTTGCAATGGGTGGGATCATTAATCCCTAAAATTTTTTACTCTATTATGTTAAATGGATCTCCATCATAGAGCATTCCTCCCTCGAGAGGCATTAGCCATGGTGAACCTCTGGCTCCATTCCCCTTCATAATAGTTATGGAAGGGCTCAGGAGATTGTTTCAAAATACAAGAGAGGGAGCTTATATTTATGGTCTTCTATTGTATGGAAGGGAATTCACAGTTACTCATATTTAGTTTATTGATGATGTAATATTATTTGGAATGCCTACAAAAAGAGAGGTGGTAAGGTTGAAGAGGCTCCTCCAAATATCTATGTCTTCCTCAAGGACTGAAATTAATAATGACAAAACAAAAGTATTCATCTTTAACTACCCATATTTGGTGCACCAAAGACTATGCGAGGTACAGGGATATACTTGATGAATATTACCATCTAAACACTTGGGAGTAGCGATAGCACTACATTACCATAAAAAATCCACATGGGCAAAAATATTGTAGAAGTTGTGATGGAGGATGAATAACTGGGTGACTAGGCATCTAAATTTTCCCAGTCGACTCATCATGGTAAAATAATTTCTCCAAGCGCTTCTAAATTATCAACTATCGTTAGTGCCAATCCCATATAGATTTTTTCATACCCTAAGATCTCTCTAGATTTTTTTTTTTTTGGAAAGGATTGGCCTTGATGAATAAATGGGCCTTTGTTGGCTGGGAAAAGTTAATTTTACCAAAATTTTTGAGTGGTTTGTGTCTCAGGGGTCCTTTTCCTATGATAAAGGGCTATGCAATTAAATTATGGTGGTAATATATATATCAAGGTAATCAAGTTTGGAAGAATATTTAGGAGAGGAAATACTCGGTGCTAGCCCAACCAGAAAATATAAGGAAGAGTGCAATTTGAATATGGAAGTTTTGAGAATGTCTTTCATATTCTAAGGCCTTTTGTGAATATTATTTCAGTGTATCAGGTGAAACTCACAAGTGCTGAAAGGAAAGTGGAATTTATCCCTGATTCTGTGAGCATTTATGATATGAAAATAAACTTGAAGGTTGCATCTAGTAAGGTAAATGATCACATCTATACACATTTTCTAATTGTGTTCCTCAATCAGATTCTATTTTGCTACTTATGCATGCAAATGAAGAAAGTAGGAATTGGCACGAGATATTTGGGCACTTGAATTTCATATACATGAACAAGTTAGTAAGAAATGGATGGTTAAAGGATCACCATCCATTGAATTTTCAAATGGTGTTTGTAATGGATGTTCTCTTGGAAAGCATCCATAAGACAAGTTCGAGAAGGGTCATGCATGGAGAGCTTATTCACTTTTGGAGATTGTACACAGTGATGGCATGGGTCCATTTCTAGTACCTTCAATGAGAAAAGCAAGATATGTGTTTTCATTTATAGATGATTAAATGAGATTCACTTGGGTTAATTTCTTGAAAATCAAAATATTTTCAAAGCCCATGGGGAAAATAAGTCTATAAACACACCAAAATCCACCGCACAAATAATGGGAAGGAATATGTCAACAAAGATATGCAAACTCTTGTCAATGAAGCAGGAATACAATTGCAACATACATGTCCTTACACTCCGCAACAAAAGAAGGTTGCTGAAAGGAAGAATAGCTCTTTGAAAGAGATGACCAATTGCTTGTTGCATGAAGGATCCCTTCCATGAAAATTGTGGGTTGAAGCTAGCAACTCTGCCTCATACATCTAGAATATATCTCCTCATAAATATGTTACTGGAAAAACACCTTTTGAGGCTTAGACTAGCATACACCCTAGAGTTCATCATTTCTACATTTATGGATGTTACATTATGGTATGTTCTATTCTTAGAGTAGTTTGCTTATTTTTCTTCTTAATAGCCATAGATTAGCAATCACATATACGTTAAGTAAAGTGCAGATAGAACATTAAATGATCAATGGAAATCAAGCCAAGACAAGAGACACAAGATGTGGTGGCTAGCCAGGGACAAACCCCAATGTGGGGAAACCCTTTGATCAAATTTTGTTTTATCTTCAAAAGTTCAGCAGAGAGAAATAGTACAAAATCTGAATTCTGTAATTATATATCAGCAACAACAAACCCTAGATCAACAAAGTCAAACTTGGTCAAACTAGCTGAAATTGACCTCTAAAATACTTGGCCAATTTCTGGTCAACTTTTTCTCAAACAACCTGAAGAAACAACCCTTAAACAACCCAAAACGTTCAGTCAATTTGCAGATTTCTGAAGTCAATTACAACCCTAAACTAGGGTAGTTAATATCACTCAAACCAGAGGTCAAATCACCTCGATTTTTGTGCCAAAAATTGTGGCCTGACTAGGAGAGGCAACCACACCCAATCCGCACTTCTGGAAGGTCAACGCTTGGTCAATGTTGGTGAAAGAGATGACCTGCTGCCTAATGTCCTTCTTTTTGCGTCTTCTTTGCCCTAAGATGTCTTCCTTTCAACCACACGTGTGAGAGAGAGATGCTCCTTTTATGTGTAGGAGAGAGAGAGAAGATGAGTGAATTGAATTGTCCAAATGAGGAGAATTCTCCTTGTATTTATATGCAAGAATTGAGGTTGAATAGACATGACTATTGGGCTTCTGAGCCTACATAAGTTTGCTGGCTGACCTTGACAATTTGTCCATAATCAAAATAAATTGATATCTTCATAAATACTTATCGAAATCGGATGATATGTCGATCAATCCTACACCTCTCAATGAGGGGAATCTAGGAAAGGTATTAGAAGCCATAAATAAGGTGAACCACATGGATTTTGGCCCTAGTTTCCAATTTTAACACTCCCTCTCAACTAGGGAGAACTCCATCTGTCAAACTGTCGCTGTTATCCATCCATCAAATGCACTGTCCTGTACAACTTGACCCCACTCTACTATGCTCTGCTTTGTTCTTCTCTGATCTACTTGAACTATGAAGAAGAAGAAATGATCAAGGATGTATCATACCATGCTCCGCTGACCTGAAGTCAGTCTCAGAGTGTGAACCACTCTTACTGATCCCAGATTAATTGAGGTCATCCTAGCATAGGGAGTATGGTAGATATAGTGATTCACCCATCGATAGTACTACTATGGTCCCTATCCTCATTTCCCTGCTCATTGATCAGATGAGAGGTACTTCCCATGAGTCCCACACTGCATGGGTAGGATGCCTCAACAGGAGAACTAATCTTCCTATCCATAGGAGAATGAATCATCTTGTCGAGTAGATGCCATGGAGAACTAATCATCCTATCCATAGGAGAACGAATTATCTTGTCCAGTGGATGCCATCGAGAACTAATCATCCTAGCCTACACGAGAACTAATAATCCTACTCCACAATCACCACGGAGAACGAATCATCCTAGCCCATAGGAGAACTAATCATTCTGTGCCACAGTCGCCACGGGGTGTTATAGGGGAAGGTTGAACCTTTACCCTATACATAGTGTACCACCAGGGGATGGTGAGTCACCCTGTGGTCACATGTTGCTCCAAGAAGTACCCCATGCCCCTCTAGAGCTCTCAGAGCTCAATACATCATACTTAACCCTCATAACAGGGTCTTTAAATGATACCAAGTCGTTCTCAGAAATTTAGGAATTTGACCTTTCCTAGGGGTTTTGTTAGAATGTCAGTGACTTGTTCATCTGTACCGATACGTTGGAGTCTTATTGCTCCTCACTGCACCATATCTCGAATATAGTGGTACTTGATATCAATATGCTTGGAGCGATCATGTAATACAAGATTCTCTGATAAACGAATCTCGCTCTGGTTATCACATAGAATCAGAGTGGTACCCAATGTAAATCCAAATAGTGCACTCAAGAGCTTTCGCAACCAGATTGCCTCACAGGAGGCCATGCTAGCAGCAATGTATTTTGCCTCGGTGGTGCTCAAAGCCACTGACTCCTGCTTCTTGCTCATCCAAGATAAAGAGGCAGATCCCAAAGAGAAACAACACCCAAAAGTGCTCTTTTGGTCCACCACACTAGCTGCCCAATCAGCATTAGGATACCCAAGTAATCTCACATCTCCAGCATTGTATCTCAACCCATGAGTGACTGTGCCATGAAGATATCTCAATAGATTCTTGGCACCGATCCAATATGAGTGGCGAGGCTCAACCATATGTTGACTCAAAGTGTTAACTGCAAAGCATATATTCGGATGGGAGTTCACCAAGAACATTAATGCTTCAACGAGTTGATGATGCTCGGTAGCATTTCGTAAAACAGGTTCGGCAACATTACCGCTTAACTTCTTTAAGTCAAGCTCCATCGAGGTAGTTATGGGCTTGCAATCCACCATGCCAAATCTTTACAATATCTTCACCACATATTTTCCTTGAGATAGGAAAATCTCCCTTGGTTTCTGCCAGACTTCCAGTCCTAGGAAATAGTGCATAAGTCCTAGTTCTTTCATCTTGAACTCAGAAGCCAACTCCCTCTTACATTCTTGAATGAGATGGTCTACACTTGTTAGAAAGAGGTCGTCAACATATAACACCAGTATGAGAGGCTTGTCATATATAACCTTAAAGTAAAGGTTAGGATCAACTTCACTTCTAGTGAATCCCAACTTCATCAAGTAGTTATCGATCCTCTCATACCATGCTCAAGGTGCTTGCTTTAGCCCATAGAGGGCCTTCTTCAACTTGCACACATGAGATTCTCGATCATAAATTTCAAATCCTTTAGGTTGCTCCACATAGAACTCCTCTTTTATTGAACCATGTAATAATATTATCTTGACATCCATCTGATGTAGGTTCCATCCTTGCGAAGAAGCAAGGTCTATGATCGAGTAGATGGTGGTATATCGGGAAACAGGTGCAAATATCTTGTCGTAGTCTATACCTTCCTTTTGGGAGAAGCCATGAGAGACAAAACGAACCTTATACTTTTCCGCACTTCCATCAACTGCATGCTTTATCTTGTAAAGCCATTTTGAAGTGACAACTGCTTTGTCCTGGGGTCTGGGGACTACATCCCAAACATCGTTTTTCATAATGGACTCATATTCCTCGGTCATAGTATCCTTCCATACTTGATGCTTAACAACATATTTGAATGATGAAGGCTCATTTTAGATGATTGTGCTCATGATGGTCAGGTATCCCCGATACCTGTTTGGCTTCTTACTTTCATGGAAGGTTCCTGGAGGTGCAATATGTGCTTCAACATCACCAAGTGTCGCCCTAAGCCATGAAGGCCTCTTCCTGGAAGAAGATGGCTCTTGTGGTGGAGGATCAATAAGATCCATAGGTTCTTCCACATCGGGCATTGTCTCATCTTCTTTTTCCTTCGATTCCCTAGTGTCAGCTTCTTTAGATCCCCTTAAAGTAGGAAGATTGTCAAACTTTCTAAGAGCCATATCCTCATCAAAGGTGACATCATGACTAATCTCGACTTCCCTTTGACCAGCTACATAGATTCTATAGCCCTTAGTATTTTTTTTATAACCCACGAAGATTCCTTTCTTTCCAAATCCACCCAATTTATTCCTTTTCTCTTTTGGCACATGAAAATATACAGGGCCTCCAAAAATTCTAAAATGAGATACGTCAAGTTTCTTATCGGTGAACATTTCATCGGGGGTCTTGGAACCCAATGCTTGATGAGGGCACTAGTTTTGTACATATATGGTGGTATTTGCAGCTTCGGCCCATAGAAACTTTGGAAGTCTTTGATCATGGAGCATAGCACGAACAACTTCCACAATTGTATGATTCTTCCTTTCCACCACACCATTCTGCTCACGAATGTAAGGTGTAGTAGCCTCCCTTTTAATTCTAGCCTCTTTACAAAAGTCATGAAACTCATTGGATTCATATTCAGTCCCATTATCAGTTCTTAAGGTCTTGATCTTCTCTTCGGTTTGATTCTCGATCAAGGCTTTTAAGTGTCAAAACTAGGAGAACACTTCATCCTTTTTCAAGAAGTATATCTAAGTCTTGCAAGAATAATCATCTATAAAAGTGAGGTAATATAAATATCCTCCCAAGGAGTTCACAAGCATCATACTAGATATGTCTGAGTGAACCAACTGCAATATATTGGAGGTCTTGCTTTGGCTTGAGGGGAATGGTCCCCTTTTTGAGCTTTCCTTCGGCACATCCTAGACATACACCTTGCTCTAATTTGAACTTAGGCATCCCGGTCACCATTTTTCTTACATCGGGTAGAGTTTTATAATGAAGGTGAGAAAACCTCCGATGTCATAATTCAGACTGAAGAGATGTGTCACAAGACATGACACCCAATAGACTTCCACCGACCTGATATAATGAATCAACTCGAAAACCAAGAGTAAAAGCATCTTTAAAGTTCTTCTTCCATACATCTACCTTGCCATCGCTGAAGACCACCTTGTAGCCTTTGTCTTCCATTGTCGAAATGGACACCATGTTCTTTTTAAGATCAGGTACATATAATACATCTTGTAAGTGGATGGTATTACCCTGATTCAATTGAAGAGTGACATTTCCTACGCCTTCCACGGGATAGTTTGAATTATCCCCAAGAACAATTTCCATGTTGGTTTCCTTCTCTATCAGATTATAGAGAGCTTCTTTGTAACTAGTGAAGTGCCTTAAGGCACCACTATCAATATGCCAATTTCCCAGCTAGTTCGGGGGAGTAGTAGTAGATAAAGCTGCTGGTAGATAAATTCATCTTGCTTATTTTTAACAATGTTAGATTCATACCTGGAATTTCTTGCCTTCTTGAAAGGTTGTCCTCTTCGTTGATTTCTAGAACTTCTTTTACCTCTGTCATTTGACCTACCATTCCTTTGATTACCTTGAGAGGGATTTTGATCATCATCTCAATGTAAGTCCCTTTTATAAGGGCACTCCCTAGCATAGTGACCCATTTTTCAATGATAACATCATCCTTTTCTTCTACCGTTTGGTCCAACCTTCCCTTTGAATTTAACCCCACAATTATTTCTTCTTTTAGTATGAGAAGAAAACGCAGAGGGATGACCTTTAAGTATGGACATTTCTTGCTCTTCCATACTTGTTTCTTATTGAATGCATCTGGCAATTAATTCCTCAAATCTAGGAATTACGTTATTGTTTAGAAGAGTAGTCTTGAATATATACCATTCAGATGGCAGTCCTCCAAGAGTTGTGAGTGTTATATCTCTATCAGGAATTACTTCCCCAATAGATAGGAGGTCATTCTTAATCTCGGTGATCCTTAAGAAATATGCTTGCATACTCTAATCTTTTCCCTTCTTAATTTCCTTTAGCTTATTTCTAAGAAATAAGACTTGATTTGCATCATTAACTTTAAATAAAATGACCAGTCTATCATAGATTTCCTTGGAGGTGTTCAGCACGGAAACATATACCACCAAGCGCTTGTCAATAGAGTCACGAATGATCTTCCTTGCTTTAAATACTCCCTTGGCCCATTTGTTCCTAGATGCATTTGATGGAGGCTCAACAATTCTGCCTTTCACATGGTCCAACACTTCCTGTTCTTCTAATGTTAGATCAAAAGACATTTTTCATCCATGATAGTCAGATTTCTCATGGAGTTTGTCTTCAGCAGGGAAGTGTGTTGAGGACCCCATGATTTTTTTCAGATAGCCTTGCCAACCTTCTCTTTGGTGATTTCTCTTGCTCTTGCTTGGGCTTTGTCTTCACCTTAGCTCTGATACCATGATAAATTATGGTATGTTCTGTGCTTAGAGTAGTTTACTTATTTTTCTTCTTATTAGCCACAGATTAGCAATCACATATACATTAAGTAAAGTGCGGATAAAACATTAAATGATCAATAGAAAACAAGTCAAGACAAGAGACACAAGATGTGGTGGCTAGCCAGGGATAAACCCCAATGCGAGGAAACCCTTTCATCAAATATTTTTTTTATCTTCAACAATTCAGCAGAGAGAAATAATACAAAATCTGAATTTTGTAATTTTATATCAGCAACAGCAAACCATAGATCAACAAAGTCAAACTTTGTCAAACTAGCTAACATTGACCTCTAAAATACTTGGTCAATTTCTGGTCAACTTGCCCTTGAACAACCTAAAGAAACAACCATTGAACAGTGCTAAAAGTTCAGTCAGTTTGCAGATTTCTGAAGTTAATTGTAGCCCTAAACTAAGGCAATCAATACCAGTCAAACGAGAGGTCATATCACCTCGATTTTCATGCCAAAAATTGCGACCTCCCTACGAGAGGCAGCCACACCCAATCCACACTTATGGAAGGTCAACAGTTGGTCAATGTTGGTCATAGAGATGACCTGCTGCCCTAACATCCTTCTTTCTGCATCTTCTTTGCCTTGGAATGTCTTCCTTTTAGCCACACATGTGAGAGAGAGAGAGGCTCATTTTATGCGTAGGAGAGAGAGAGAGAGAAGATGAGTGAATTGAATTGTCCAAATGAGGAGAATGCTCCTTGTATTTAAATGAAAATGTTGAGGTTGAATAGATATGACTGTTGGGTTTCTGAGCCTACATAAGTTTGCTAGCCGACCTTGACAATTTGTCCATAATCAAAATAAATTCATATCTTCATAAATACTTATCGGAATCAGATTATCTTTAGACCAATCCTACACCTCTCAATGAGAGGAATCTAGGAAAATATTAGAAGCCATAAATAAGGTGATCCGCATGGAGTTTGGCCCTAGTTGACAATTTTAACAATGGATCTCGAGCATAGACCCACATTCTTAAATATAAGAGAAAGGATTTGGATTCTCAATGCAAGATATGCATGTTTGTTGAATATTTTGATGATGTCAAAGGGTATAGATTTCTTGATATCAACATTGAAGAGTTCTTATCGAAAGGAGTGTAAAGTTTGAAGAAGATACTTTGCGTGCACCACTAGATGAACCTATTACAAAGTTTCCCTCTCTAGTAATTGATGGGTATGCAGATGATACAGCTTGAGTGAGCCTAATGGTTAAGAGCATGTGTTTCCTCTTAAGAGGTCACAGGTTCAAAACCAGAGGGGGGTAGAGTATGTATGCCTTCGTAGACTTAGCATTCAAATCGCTGCGCGGAGGTGGGTCCCTTGTCCCACAAACAAGGGGTTCTCATACACCAATTTGGTGTCTGGCTTGGCTGTGACCTTAAAAATGGATTATTATTATTATTATTATTATAAAAGAAAATACAGCTTGAGTGGGCCTAATGGTTAAGAGCATGTGTTTCCTCCTAAGAGGTCACAAGTTCAAAACCAGAGGGGGGTAGAGTATGTATGCCTTCATAGACTTACCAGTCAAATCACTGCGCGGAGGTGGGTCCCTTGTCCCACAAACAAGGGGGTCTCATACACCAATTTGGTGTCTGGCTTTGGCTTGTGACCTTAAAAATGGTATTATATTATTATATTATATATATTATGATCTAAGTGAGCATTTCCTTGTGACACAAGTTGGACCACTAGTTGTTAAACATCAAGATAATATTTCCTCATGCAATTTAAAAGATTCTCGACCACCTTCAGCACAAAAATGACTCAACATGAGTGATCTATCGTGCCACTATACCCCAGGAAGCTCCACAAACACACTTAACTTCAATTAACTTTAATTATCCTTAGTTCTTGAATGTAAAACTAAACTAAACTTAATTATTTTATGTATTGATTCTCAAACCAATATTAAATAATCAAATTTATTCTCTTTTCCAAAAAAATAAATCAATTCTTACTCATATATACCATTATTCTTCAATTAAATCCTTATTTGTGCTCTAATAATTTTAAAACAATATATTATATTGCTTTACATATATAAATCCCACTGTCCTAACTCTTTTCTTTAACCTACGTACCCCAATTTTATACTGAATACAATTAAAGATTCCCATTCACCCATTAAAGAATCCTAGTTGCTAAAGATTAAATTATATCAAAAGAAGTATTAATAATGCAGTCGGGTTGACGCGAAATTCTAATTGGGAAAGTATTTGGTAGCTGGTATCTTCATTCCGATGATCTTGTCTATGATGACGACGATCTCTTCGAGGCCAGCTATTATTATTGTTATTATTTCCCCGCCAAGCTGGATTATCATCATTTTTCCGAGCTGATGGACAAATCAGTTTTCTTTCGCTTTATGTGGTTTTTGTTTTAGGGATTTTGTGCTTGAATTTAGGCCACAACGTTTCCTGGGAGTTATATTTTCTTCCTCTATGTTGATGGACTTGTATGATGGGTTAGATCTGATCGTTTTTTTGTAGCTCCGTGAGAGTTTTATTTTTCAAATTTTGGGAAATTAAAACATGGAACATAATGCTTCGACGTTAAATTAGAATTTAGAGTTGGCTTAAAATTTGTAAGTGGTTGTTGAAAGACGTTCTCAACTCCTATCTCTTATATTATAAGAACAAATAGTTAGATCTCAATCCAACTCTATGTATATATAGCACCATATTAGAGGCTCAGCCTGGGCCTATCACCCTCTCACATGAGGAGCCAAAGGACAAAGGACAGCAGTAAAGTGTGTGATTAGCATGTGTTGATGTGTGTACGATAGTCGTTTGTCCACCTAATTATGTAAAGAAAGGAGTTACAGTAGATAAAAATGACATGTCAGAGATATGGGAGAATCCTGAACAGATCTTCGTGATGGAGCCTATGGCTTCGTTGAAACGCACTGAGCCGAGTGCCTGCATCCAAGTTTTGTCGATCCAACTTTAACGCACTGTGTGACTGTAGGGAATGCCTGGACAATCATGTTGGTGTTGGAGATCATTTACAACATCCTTTTCACCGATACTGAAGTTCTAGGACCTCTTCACGAGGTTCTCGTGAGGCGCAAACATTCATTTTGCGTCAGACAAATATAAAGTTTATCCACACAATTTTGAGAACCTCACGAACTATGGAGAACAATCAACGTCTTCAAGTTTTGGTATCGGTCGAGATTAATCTGACTAACTATTCTTATTAGTTTGAGTCTGTGTTGGAACTGATTATTTCAACAATGTATAAATTTATTTGCTTGATTATTCGATATGTTGAAGACATGACAGGGAAGATGGTATCAAAGAATAATGGTGGGAGCTGTATTAGACATTAGAAGATGATAATCAACCTTGCATGAATTTGTTAGCATAGTGTATTATATGTCTATGATATGTTGTAAAAAATTATTATAAAAAATTAAAATCGGTGGTTTTTGATGCTTTTTGGTGCCAAAATAACATATCACTAATTTGATTATGTGACTGTATTATATGCTGATAGTTATATGCTGATACGTCTTGTTATACTTTAGGCTTCAAGAGCATCAGGTATAAGTCATTTTTGTGAATACCTCAATTTGTGTATGTCAAAAGGTTAGTTGTATAATTAACTTTGACTACAGTCAATACCTAGAACTGTCAAAATTATAGTTCACTACATTTTCAAAAATGATACTTATTCCATACAAAGTTTCATTATCGAAATTATCTTTCAGTCTGTCAAAAAAAAAGTTAATTCTACAAAATTTGTCAAAAATGGTAAAAACAAAATATATTTTAAATTGGTGTCTACAAGATCCCAGAGTGGATATGCATGTTGATGAAGAGCAGCCAAACAAAGATCCATTTTATTGTTGTAATATGTTCAATATATTATAAATTGTGTTATTCTTATATTTGGTATGTAAACATAAAGTAACTTAGAAGATAAAACTTCCATGCTGAATTTAAAATTGGTTTAAAATTTGTAAATAGTTATTAAAAAATCTTTTCAATTTTTATTTCAAAAATTAAAATTAGTTAAATCTCAATTCATATATATATATATAAAACATATCTGTGAATAAAATTATGGAAAAAAATAGTTATTTGTGTTGCAATTTGGGCGTGTGATGACAGCAGATAAATGGTGATTAGTTATCCATGTGAATATACGATTAATCCTACATTTTGTCACTGTTATATGTAAACATGGCTCTTAATTAATAGAAATATGTACGATTTTTCTCAATGGCAAAAGACAAAAAAAAATATCCGCTATCAAAAAATGCTAGTTACGAAAGGTTAAATGGCCATATAAAAAATAGAATGGTTAAAAAGTTTACTGGTAAAACCAAACACTGTTAAAAAATTATGGAGTTGTCTATAACGCGATTTTTTTGGAGATTCGGGTGATGGAATCCGGCAGAAGAAATTGAGGTTAAATCTTGATTTGGTGTCGTTAAAATGGTTTTTTAACTGCATATTTGCATATTTGGATTCAGCACCCTGAAAAACCCTGAGACGCTTTGATTGTGCAGAAAATATGACATACGTTGCACCGATAGCTGGAATTCATCTCCATTGACATCTAAAAGCGCGCCGATTTTCAGAAATATGACCTTCAAGAACCTTACGACAGCTGCTAGTTTTCAAACCCTAAAATGTCCGGCGAAGGAAAGACCTCGTCGAGTTATTAACTATTCATATAATGATGCCGTTTGGGAATAGGTGGAAGACCTGGTTCAATCGAGAGTAAACTCTAAGAATTTATAGTTTGATAATTTGATTAACTGCCACACGTATATGTATGTTTTTTGTGTGGGGAGGTTCATGTGGACCTCGTACCATGCGCATGGTCTTTGGGGGTGAACTTAACCAGCCGATAGGTTGCTATATTTGATCGTCGGCTAAGCCCATAAATTTACCCACTTTTTCATTTAATCTTCATCAAACGTGATAGGAATGTTGCAAGGAGTCATAATGTTATTTGAGTGGAAAATTTTGATATTTGAACTTTTTCTTTGAGATTTTAATTCAACTTAAAAGAATCCACTAAAATAATAAAAGAATTTAGATTATTGGAATTTTATTAAAATCTTTAGAGAATCTATATTATTACGCAAGTAAAAATTTACCTTATCATAAAAAATAAACTTATAAAACAATTTGAGGTGGTTGATTTTTTGAGCTTGTTGATTTTCAAAGTTAGGTTGTAGCTGTTGGACACCTAATTTTTAATGGGTTAGTGTGGAACCTGGATGGACAAAAGGAGTCCAAGAGACTAAAGACCTTGGGATGTAAATCCCAACTATCACAACAATGTATTATAAATGTATATCTCCTTTTAATAAAAAAAATTGAAGCATGTACGTTCATAACCTTCTCAATATTGTGTAAGCAACTTGTTTTTGTGGCCTCTGTAAACCAACGCTTCTATGTCTTAATGAGTTTTATGATGTGTGGCCTTCCATGAGTTTTATGGTCTAATCAAGCTCAACATTTAGTTTTCTACATTTACTTGTTCAGTTTTGTGCGTAATGGTGATTATAGATTCCTTTAGCCGTTCCATTTTATTGAGCGCACTCTGCACATGTCAGTGTTGTCAAATCTGAAACTAGTTCTGACCTTCCTCCTGTGCTTGTGCCTGGTCTATATTTTTGGTCTCTGACACACTGTCCTGAATTCCCTTCCAGCGCTGCTCTGTCCATAACACGCTGCTCCTCCATACTGTCCTGAATGTTAAGCGTTTCATGATAATTAACGTTGCGTTGCCCTGATCCTAGGAATCCTGTAAAGTGTGCGTTTGTGGCATAGTAATGCTGCTGGTGCGTCTGTGTTTTTGGTATAGTAACGCTGTTGGATTTGTTTGTCAAATGATTCTCTGAGTTTCGTAGACTAGAAGAACACCTCTGCGTTTTGTGGACCAGAAGAACTCGTTAAACGTTTTCGGCGTATTGGTATTACGTTTGATAGCAATTAGTATTGTGTTTTACTGCAATTGCTATTGCGTTTTATTGCAATTGATATGCAGCGTTCCCATGCCCGAGGAATTAGTATTTTGATCATGTAAAGACTTTTTCAAAAAGGATAAGTATTATGCCCAAAAATCGACCGGCTTTCGATTTCGGTCTCTGCGGGAAGTTACAGTGTACGTGAGAAGTCGAAGCCAAAGTATAGGTTGCTGGGAAGCCAGAAATATGAAGCATTCACTGCTCCACCGTCAACAAATTCATTGATATTTAAGATTCCTGATTTAAATTCTAGTCCCCAAAGAGTGTCGGAATTGGAATATGTGAATTCTCTTTCCAAATCAAAGCAACAACGTCCTGCTTCGGGGAGAGATTTTGAATTTAGTCCACCGACTGGATTTTGGTTATTAATAAAAGCAGTGAAATTCAATTCGAGATTGAGAAATATGAAGTATACTAGCTTTTGGGTGAATTTGGTGGATTTTGGTTATTAATGAAGTAGTGCAATTCAATTCGAGAATGAGAAATATGAAGTATACGAGCTTATGGGTGAATTTTTTTCTTCTATATTGACATTAGGTTTCTGGGACGACTCAGTTTGAGCTGCAAAATTATAATTAATCCTTCTTGACTTGAGCAAGGAATCGCCTATAACAAGGAATTGCCTAATACTTGTAGAGGGACTTTCAAAATAATAATGCACTCGGGCAACTCTTGATTTGAACTCCTAAACAAAAAAAATCGGACAGAGTTGCGCCTATCAATTACATTGATATGCCTCAAATTTTTGACACTACCGTACAAGAGGACTCCCCCAAGTTGGTTGAAGATTTCATCTCAAGATGTCAAAGATAATATTTGCAAGTTTTCCAAGAGAGGTTTGACGCCATCACAAATTGGTGTGATTCTTCGTGACTCCCATGGAATTGCACAGGTGAAGAGTGTCACTGGCAGTAAAGTCCTGCCAATACTGAAGGCTCACGGCCTTGCACTAGAAATACCTGAGGATCTGTACCATCTTATTAAGAGGGCGGTTGCTGTCAGTAAGCATCTTGAGAGGAATCGTAAGGATAAAGATTCCAAGTTCCGACTGATTTTAGTGGAGAGCAGAGTCCATCGGTTAGCTAGATACTACAAGAGGGTCAAGAAGCTCCCACCTGTCTGGAAATATGAATCTCCCACTGCTAGCACTCTCATGGCTTCAGATTTTTGTCATCATTGTGAACAACAATTATGGAGTCATTTCTTTTGTGTGGTATTGCAAGATCTACTGATTGTCGCTGTAGAAGTCGATTAGACTTTTACAGAAGTACATCAATTATGTTCACCGAATTTTAGTGTTCCTCATTTTAAGTCTTGACAATTTCGGAGTATTGAATGTTGGGGATAGAAACCCATCATGGAAATTTAATTTTTGTTAAGGTTGTTACTACGGGATTTCATTATTTAATATCTAGTTGTTGCTGAGCTTCCTTCATAAAATATATATATATATATATATATATATAATCATGACCTGTGTTGCCATACTTTGCTCTCAACACAGCTATAGAAGCCTGGAGATTGGTAGTGGCTAGAAAATTTCGATTGCTTGAGCAGTGGTGTGACTTTGTACAGAAACATTCCCGGTATAGTATCTCCAAGGACACTTGGCAACAGCTTCTGGTATTTACTCAACGTGAACCTGTAAATCTCAAAGGCTATGATCCTCAAGGCTTGAAACTATCTGTTGGTCATAAGAGAAGTTACTCCACTGAGGAAGACACAGAAAGTGACACTTGAAATTATATCAGTGCAAGGCCAGAAGAGATGCCAAAATTTTGTGTTCAAAACGAGCTTGCTTAACTAGTTGTATCCAAATACATTAAAGCAGCAAGTTATTTGCTACATTGAAATTGGTACTTTATCTGGTATCTTGCTACTTATCTAATAGTTGCAATTATTTATCATTTTATAGACCAATTTGTAGCTGAAGATAACATCAGTTCTCTAATTATATTGGTCTGAAATGGATAGAATATATGATGTATTGAAACTACTGAATAATTTAATACTTTCCATTGTTGATGAGATGGTTAAGATCAACAAAACCTCTCTTTCCAATATTAAAATTTGTCTCCAAAATGCACATGAGAATATTGAGTTTTTGCAGTTTGAGACAAAGCTGCAGTAAGAAGAACTACAACAGTGGAGTCATCATTTTGAACATGTTTCTGTTCAGAAGATTGAAACAGACTCCCATAAACAGCGAGACAATAATGTTACAGTGCATTTAGATAAAGCAACAGTTGTACACACAGATACGAAACTCAGTCTGCACTTCCCAAGCCCATCATCAAACCTTGGGAACAACTTGTCCACAATAAGCACATAACTGGTCTTGGATATGACAAGGACTTGTCCTTTCATATTCCAGACTACGCCAAGCCCATCCATT
This sequence comes from Pinus taeda, assembly GCA_000404065.3. Classification (NCBI taxonomy): domain Eukaryota; kingdom Viridiplantae; phylum Streptophyta; class Pinopsida; order Pinales; family Pinaceae; genus Pinus; species Pinus taeda. The sequence continues at coordinate 51,014 of APFE030574480.1, forward strand.
TTCAGAGTGCTGGATTTATTCATGACAGTTGACCTGCTCCTCATGACAGTTCACCTCCAGGTGTTCCAGACTCTGCTCCTCTTCCACAGCAACAACAACAATAGATCGTGAAATGCCAACACTGTGATCGAGTTGGCCATCTGAAAGATCACTATTTTGATCTTCTTCCATGTAAGCACTGTCATAAAACTAGCCATTCTTCACACAGATGCTTCAAAAGCAAACGTCCTGCAAGAACAAAGATTCATCTTGGATGGATCGCTTCTTGGCAATGGGCATCAACAAGCAAGAAGATATTCCAAACACATGTCAGAACTTGTTCTAGAGTATCGAACAGTCTTGTAGTTGAGTTTTCTCCATCATCTCACCTTGTATCTGACAGGGGGGGAAATGATGGTCATCTACAAGCTTCAAAGCCACATCAAGCGAG